>HG993146.1:13155000-13158768 GCA_905231865.2 Boloria selene
TGTTAGTTGACACTAAATGCACTGAATTTGACACTTTAAACTGTAATTTTCGACACTTTTTCCACTTTTTCGTTTTTTTACTTGTATTTCCCGAACCGTTAGTGCTATCGGAGCGCGGTTTTCAGCGTTGGACGCGTCCGTTCGCTGCCGCGGCTCGAGCGGGACTTGGTTAGGTTAGGTTAGGTTAGGTTAGGTTAGGTTAGGTTAGGTTAGGTTAGGTTAGGTTAGGTTAGGTTAGGTTCGTTTTTGTTTTGGTGTTGTTCTGGATTTCTTACGACTTGTTTTTGCTTCCCGGATATGTCTGCTTCCTCAAATGTTTGACTTTGGCTTTGTTTTACGGGTTTTTTGATTTTTCTTGGTGGTTTGGTTTTTTGGTTGTTTGTGTCGGGTTTTTGTGGTTGTTTGGGTGTGTCGTGTTGGTTGAGGGGCCCAAATGGACTCCGACGCTGGCACGGACTCGGACTGCTCGATAGGGCGCAAAAGGGCGGCGAATGTGCCTCCGTTGCAGAGTTCTGGCTCTGAAACGGAGACAGAACAGACGGTTAGCGCGAGAAACCAGAAGGCGCGCAGAGGGTGTACAGGTGGTGGTTCAGGCACTTGCCTGACGCGTGCGCGTGCGCAACTCCGCGAGATGGAGTGTGAGGCCCGGGAGGCCGAATTTGAGAAGGCGCTGGAGGCACGGGCCTTTAGAAAGACGCGTGGCCGCGAAGCGGTCTTTGATTTTGGTCGGGAACTCTCTGACACAGAGACTCCGGCCCCCCCCAAAGAGCCGATGCAACAGACGTCGGCCGAATTGAAGGAGCTTGCCTACGCTAGTGTGGCAGCGGTCTATGAGGTCGTCAAAAAATCGACGAATCTAAAGGGCACCATGGCGCACCAATTGAAAAAATCGGCTGCCACACTACAGAACGTAGTTGAGGCTTATGCGGCGCGCACTGTGGCCGAGGAGTCACGCCGTCTAGAGAGGGACAATGCCCGCCTACGCAAAGAGGTTGAGGCCTTGAAGGAGGAGCTGAAGGCTCATAGGAAAGAGTTCTCGAGCATGCGGACGGAGATTTCTGCGGCTAAGTCGGGACCATCGCAGGCCTGTGGTGGCGACTGGCTCGAAGAGATTCGGGCCTCTCTAGTCGCCACCATGGGAAACATGTTGGACGCCAAGTTAGACGCTAGGTTGTCCAACATTGAGGCACGGTTGCCTCCTCAAGCGCCGGTTCGTCCGCCTTTGGCAGCGGACAGACGCAGGGAGGCTGAGGTGACGGCGGGCGCAGATGATGGTTCGGCAGTTGAGTCGCGGCAGAAAAAGGCGACCAAGAAGAAGGCGGTGAAGGCTCGCCCGCAGACGGCATTACCGCCACCAGTGGCCCAGGCCCCGTCTAATCCGGTGGCCGGGACCAGTTCCGCGTCTGCTCCTCAGGAGGAGACTTGGGCCACGGTGGCCAAGAAAGGTAAGGGAAAGGGGAAGAAGACGGTCCCCTCTGCCCCTGCTCCTCGAACAACTGAGGCTCGCTCCTCAAAACCTCCCCAGGCCCTTCAGGCGAAAGTGGCCTCTCCGCCGCGCACTGCCGCTGTGATGATCACATTATCGCAAGAGGCGGCAGCCAAGGGGGTCACCTACGGGAAGGTTCTGGAAATGGCCCGGCTTAAGGTGGACCTAGCGCAGCTGGGTGTGAATGGGGGACTCACCAACAGGGTGGCTGCGACGGGCGCGAGGATCCTGGAGCTCCCCGCGGCCACTTCACCTGAAGTGGCGGAAAGGTTGGCGGAGAAACTCCGCCAAGTCCTGGATGGTCTGGCGACTGTTGCCAGACCTGAGAAGACTGCGGACCTTAGGATCACGGACCTGGACGACTCGACTACCAAGGAGATGGTGGTCGAGGCAGTTGCACGTGCGGGCAACTGCCCAATATCTTCGGTCCGGGTCAGTGAGATCCACATGGGGAAGGGAGGCCTGGGCTCAGCCGTCGTGAAGTGCCCCGTCATGGCGGCTAAAGTGGTGGCAGAGGCCAAGAAGGTTTTGGTGGGTTGGTCGGTGGCCAGGGTGAGGGTAATGGAGCAGCGTCCCTTGCGCTGCTTTAGGTGCATGGGCCTTGGCCACACCGTGCCACTGTGCCCATCTAAGGTTGAGAGGGGGCGCCTCTGCAACCGATGTGGTGGTGAGGGGCACTTCTCAGCGGAGTGCACGGCGAAGACTCTTCGCTGTGCTGTGTGCTCCGATGCCGGGCGCCCCTCTGGGCATTCGATGGGTGGTCGTGACTGCCGACCACCTGTCACAAAAGGCAAGATGGCCCAATGGACCGGGGCCGTCATTAGTGCTGGTAGCCGCCAGGCTGAGGAAGCGGAAATGTCCTCTTAATGGATAGACAAACCCGCTTCCTGCAAGCGAATTTGAACCACTCGGCCGGTGCGCAGGATCTAATGCTGCAATCCATGGCCGAGTGGGAGATAGGTCTGGCGGTGGCCAGTGAGCCCTACTATATTCCCCCTCAATCTCACTGGGTGGGGGACCTGGAGGGTTCAGTGGCCATAGTGGCTGGGAGCAACACTGGCCCCCGTCTCTCGGCAATCGAGAGGGGCCCGGGATTTGCTGTAGCAAGGTGGGGGGAGTACACTGTTATTGGTGTTTACTTCTCTCCCAACCGCACTCTGGCGGAGTTCGAGGACTTTCTCGACTCCGTCAGGGCTGCCGTAGGCCGGCAGTCGCAGAGGAATATCATCGTCCTCGGCGACTTTAACGCGAAGTCCCAGGCCTGGGGGAACCCCACGTCGGATGCTCGGGGACGAGCTGTCCAGGTGTGGGCTCTTCTCTCCGGTTTGTCCCTGCTCAATGTGGGAACAGACTTCACTTGCGTGCGACAGCAGGGGGGGTCCGTGGTGGACTTATCGTTCGCCTCCCCCGGCGTCGCGCGTAATGTGAGTAACTGGAGGGTGGAGGTGGAGGTGGAGACCCTTTCGGACCACAATTACGTGCGGTTCGAGGTCTCCACCCGGCCGGTGCCGGTGGCCAGCCCTAGGGGACCCTCTCGAACATTCCCGAGATGGGCCCTTGGCCAGCTCGATACTGAGCTGGTCCATGAGACGGCCACCGTGGAGGCGTGGAGCTCCCAGGGGAGTGTGACGGGTGCCAGCCCAGACGTCGAGGAGCTGGCTGGCCGCATGCGCGACGCTCTCACGAGGGTGTGCGATGCGGCCATGCCGCGGATACGGCGCCGGAATCAACGGCGGAAGGCAGTTTACTGGTGGTCGCCTGAAATTGCACAGCTCAGGGCGGCCGCCAGTAGGTCCAGGAGGGCCTACGTGAGGTGTCGCAGGAGGCACGGCCTGGACCCCGACTTGGAGAGCGAGCTGCGGCAGGCCTACCGGGCTGCCAAAAAGACCTTGCAGCTCGCCATCAGCCAGGCCAAGGCGGCAGCTCGCGAGGAGTTCCTGGCGAGCCTGGATAAGGATCCGTGGGGGCGCCCGTACATCTGCGCGCGGAACAAGCTCCGGGCGCATGGCGCCCCGGTCACGGAGACAACGCCGCCGGATGTCCTACTGCGACTGGTGGGTGGGCTGTTCCCGGAATCGTCCGAGTTCGCCCCCCCAGTGATGGCTCCTCCCTCTTTCTTCGAGGGAGTGGAGGAAATCCCTCCGATTACTGCGGGGGAATTTAACCTGGCCTGTGAACAACTGCGGGCCAGGCGGACGGCTCCGGGTCCGGACGGTATTCCAGGGCGAGTTCTTTACATCGCCCTGGAGTACCTGGGAGGGGATCTTCGGGATCTGTTCAAT
>HG993147.1:0-107500 GCA_905231865.2 Boloria selene
GGCAGCACCACTACACACGTCCGCCTAAGCGGACCCACCACAAACGCCCGCAACGGGGCCCACCACAAACTCCCCGAAGGGACCAAACCTCAACGGCTGCAGAGGACAGGGATGCGACAACGCCGACACTCCCTCTCCCCTGCTGCCCCAACGACTACAGAGGGCGGGGAGTGCGGCTCATCACCACACTCCCCACCCCCTGTTGCCCCACCGGCTCCAGAGGCCAGGGAGCGCGGCTTATCACCGACACTCCCCGCCCCCTGCAGCCCTGCCGCCTCCGCCATCAAAGACGACGTCGGCGGCACCACTGCACACGTCCGCCGAAGCGGACCCACCACAAACGCCCGCCGAAGCGAGCCCACCACGTCCGCCATCCCACGGTGGCGGCCCCGTTGGGCCGCGGAGGGTAGGGACGAGCGGCGCACCGCAATACCGGCACTCCTCTCCCCCCGCGGCCCGCCCTACCGGCCGGCCACGATCCTGACTGAAAGTGCTGCCGGCCCCTCACCAGTCGCGGAACCACCGCCCGCCCGAGCAGCAGTCCCACTCCCGGCCGCCCCCCGTCGAGCTAGTCCCGACGGGCGGCCCCCGCGCAGTGCCTCCTACCGTGACAACGGCCAGAGACACCGCGCCGACGGCTGCCGCAACGTTTCAGCCGAAGCTTCGACGAGCGGCCCCGCCAGGTTGGTGCCCGTTCACGGTGGGGTCCCCCACGGTGATGACACCCCCATCTGTCCGGTTGCGAAACCCCCGAAGCGGTCGCGCAACCGGTGGCCGCTAGGCGGCCCCTAGTGGCACCTCTTAGCTGTGACGGCAGCCAGAGGTGCCACCTTTATGGCTTTTGGTCCGCGGCGGGTTTCCCCGCTACCACCCGCTCGACTGGCTAGGACGAGCGAGTGGCGTCCCTCTCATCCGCCACCGAAAGGACGCGCCCGGTAGAGGTACAGCCTCCCCCCCGAGAACCTAACCTAACCTAACCTAACCTAACCTAACCTAACCTAACCTAACCTAACCTAACCTAACCTAACCTAACCTAACCTAACCTAACCTAACCTAACCTAACCTAACCTAACCTAACCTAACCTAACCTAACCTAACCTAACCTAACCTTTTTTTTTTTTTTTTTTTTTTTTTTTTTTTTTTTTTTTTTTTTTTTTTTTTTTTTTTTTTTTTTTTAACGTTGGGAAATCCTGTTACGGATACCACCCGACTTCCCCTGGGGTGGTTATGTGGGACTCTCCGACTAATGAGACCGGCATACCCACTAAAACCCAACTGCCCAACCCCTGCCGCCATGTGGAACGCCACGGGATCGCTTTCGCATACAACCGTGACGCCCCGACGGTTGGCCGAAGCCACCAACATGAGGCCGCCCCGAGAGGGACAGCCCCATTATGGGAAGACATCCAACCAAAGACGGGGCCACTCCCAAGACCACTCTGCTAATCAGAGCAGTGCCCAGAGCAGCCCCAACCAAACATAGCCCACCGAAGTGGACCACCATTCACCGACTGCAGAAGGCGGGGAGTGCGGCTAATGAGACCGGTCCCCCCCCCCCCCCGGCAGCCCCAACGACTACAGAAGGCGGGGAGTGCGACTCATCACCACACTCCCTACCCCCTGCGGCCCCACCGGCTCCAGAGGCCAGGGAGCGCGGCTTATCACCGACACTCCCCGCCCCCTGCAGCCCTGCCGCCTCCGCCATCAAAGACGACGTCGGCAGCACCACTACACACGTCCGCCTAAGCGGACCCACCACAAACGCCCGCAACGGGGCCCACCACAAACTCCCCGAAGGGACCAAACCTCAACGGCTGCAGAGGACAGGGATGCGACAACGCCGACACTCCCTCTCCCCTGCTGCCCCAACGACTACAGAGGGCGGGGAGTGCGGCTCATCACCACACTCCCCACCCCCTGTTGCCCCACCGGCTCCAGAGGCCAGGGAACGCGGCTTATCACCGACACTCCCCGCCCCCTGCAGCCCTGCCGCCTCCGCCATCAAAGACGACGTCGGCGGCACCACTGCACACGTCCGCCGAAGCGGACCCACCACAAACGCCCGCCGAAGCGAGCCCACCACGTCCGCCATCCCACGGTGGCGGCCCCGTTGGGCCGCGGAGGGTAGGGACGAGCGGCGCACCGCAATACCGGCACTCCTCTCCCCCCGCGGCCCGCCCTACCGGCCGGCCACGATCCTGACTGAAAGTGCTGCCGGCCCCTCACCAGTCGCGGAACCACCGCCCGCCCGAGCAGCAGTCCCACTCCCGGCCGCCCCCCGTCGAGCTAGTCCCGACGGGCGGCCCCCGCGCAGTGCCTCCTACCGTGACAACGGCCAGAGACACCGCGCCGACGGCTGCCGCAACGTTTCAGCCGAAGCTTCGACGAGCGGCCCCGCCAGGTTGGTGCCCGTTCACGGTGGGGTCCCCCACGGTGATGACACCCCCATCTGTCCGGTTGCGAAACCCCCGAAGCGGTCGCGCAACCGGTGGCCGCTAGGCGGCCCCTAGTGGCACCTCTTAGCTGTGACGGCAGCCAGAGGCGCCACCTTTATGGCTTTTGGTCCGCGGCGGGTTTCCCCGCTACCACCCGCTCGACTGGCTAGGACGAGCGAGTGGCGTCCCTCTCATCCGCCACCGAAAGGACGCGCCCGGTAGAGGTACAGCCTCCCCCCCGAGACCTAACCTAACCTAACCTAACCTAACCTAACCTAACCTAACCTAACCTAACCTAACCTAACCTAACCTAACCTAACCTAACCTAACCTAACCTAACCTAACCTAACCTAACCTAACCTAACCTAACCTAACCTAACCTAACCTAACCTAACCTAACCTAACCTAACCTAACCTAACCTAACCTAACCTAACCTAACCTAACCTAACCTAACCTAACCTAACCTAACCTAACCTAACCTAACCTAACCTAACCTAACCTAACCTAACCTAACCTAACCTAACCTAACCTAACCTAACCTAACCTAACCTAACCTAACCTAACCTAACCTAACCTAACCTAACCTAACCTAACCTAACCTAACCTAACCTAACCTAACCTAACCTAACCTAACCTAACCTAACCTAACCTAACCTAACCTAACCTAACCTAACCTAACCTAACCTAACCTAACCTAACCTAACCTAACCTAACCTAACCTAACCTAACCTAACCTAACCTAACCTAACCTAACCTAACCTAACCTAACCTAACCTAACCTAACCTAACCTAACCTAACCTAACCTAACCTAACCTAACCTAACCTAACCTAACCTAACCTAACCTAACCTAACCTAACCTAACCTAACCTAACCTAACCTAACCTAACCTAACCTAACCTAACCTAACCTAACCTAACCTAACCTAACCTAACCTAACCTAACCTAACCTAACCTAACCTAACCTAACCTAACCTAACCTAACCTAACCTAACCTAACCTAACCTAACCTAACCTAACCTAACCTAACCTAACCTAACCTAACCTAACCTAACCTAACCTAACCTAACCTAACCTAACCTAACCTAACCTAACCTAACCTAACCTAACCTAACCTAACCTAACCTAACCTAACCTAACCTAACCTAACCTAACCTAACCTAACCTAACCTAACCTAACCTAACCTAACCTAACCTAACCTTTTTTTTTTTTTTTTTTTTTTTTTTTTTTTTCGTCAGGAAACCCTGTTGCCGGGTACCCGCCGCCTGGGGAAGAACGACGGGTTATGTGGGGCTCCTGCCGTGCTAGAGATGGTAAACGCACGGCAGCCTACCCACTAAAACCTGACGGTGTCCACCTTGATCGCCTTGGTGCCGGGAACACGGGAACAGGAAATCATCCGCGAAACCCGACGGCGATAGCCCTGCGGCTCGTCTCGGTGTCGGAGGGTGGAGGAGGCACCCTCAACGACCACAACTGGAGTGGCGCGCGGCGGACACCGCGCGCGCCTACTCGGGCCAGGTGACTAGGCGGCAGACTTCCCCAAGTCTACCGCCCTCTGGCTAGTGTTAGGGGGGGAGGCGGCGGTCTTGTGCCGCTCTCCGGCGCCCGGTCCGTCGTCGGCGGATGGCGAGATCGGAAGTCGCCTCCCTCTCTCTCTCCGCCGACTCCTTCTGCGTCATCACGACCTCGCAGAAGGTCTGGACGGCGTCCCAGGCCCTTTCGCTCTCGACCATGGCTTTGATCACGGCCGGGAGTGAAAGGTCTGCCCCCACAACACTTTGGAGCGCCTCCCGCTCTGACGCCCATGCTGGACAGATCTCGAGAGCATGTTGGGCATCTTCGTTGCTGCAATCGCTGCAATGGTGGCAGCGTGCATCCGGCTCTCTTCCGGCGACACGGCACAGGTAGCCTCCAAAGCACCCGTGCCCCGTGAGGACCTGCGTCAGCCGGAATGAGAGGACGCCGTGACTTCTCGCCAGCCATTGCCTCAGGACAGGACAGACTGCGTCAAGTGTCCTTCGGCCAGCCGAAGCCTGTTGTAATCTGGCTTGCCATTCTGTTATTGCAGTATCTCTCTCCTCGCTCTCGTTGCGTGCTTGGTTAAGGTTCCCGGACGCAGATCCTCGACGTCGTCGATAGGTCGACGCCAAGGAAAGCGTATCCAGGTCCCAGGGTGTAACACCAGCCAGCACGCACGCCACATCACTCGAGATGGTCCTGTAGCCCCTTACCACCCTTGTCGCCATCACTCTTTGCGACTGTCGTAGGATAGTCACGTTTTCGCGGCTAAGTGCGTCAGCCCATACGGGGGCTCCGTATAGCGCCATGGATCTCAAAACCCCTAGATAAAGGCGTCTACTGCTGCAGTTAGGTCCGCTTACATTTGGTAGCAGTTTGCTTAGGGCGCCCGCTGTCTGCATTAGTTTTGGCGCAAGGTGAGCAAAGTGTGCCCGAAAGTTCCATCGGCTGTCGAGCACGAGTCCCAGGTACTTCATCGTACTCGACAAGCCGATGCGAACTCCACCCACCATAATATGAGCGTCAGTCGATGGTGCTCTACGAGGGCCGTGAAAGCTCAAAGCCTTCGTCTTATCCAAGGCGACTTTTAGCCCCAGCCTCTGTATTTTTCCAATAATGTGGGCCACTCCGACAGTTGTTAATGTCACCGCCTCCTGATTATTTTTCGCCCGTCCTAATACCAGGGTATCGTCTGCATAGCAAATTACGCTGATCCCTCTTAACGTGCTACTTCTTATCACCCAATCGTAACCGATGTTCCACAGGAGCGGCCCAAGAACCGATCCCTGTGGAACACCGCACGATACTTCCCATCTGCCCCAGTCATTTCGTTGGGGGAATATCACAAATCTGTTGCTTAAGTAAGCGCCAATTACTTTCTGCAGGTAGTTCGGCACCCCATGGTGGTGGAGCGCCGTCCTGATGCAAGTCCAAGGCAAGGAGTTGAAGGCGTTCGCGATGTCCAAGGACACCGCGATAACTACCTCACCCTTGGAGACCGCATCCTGCACACGAGATCTAACACTCAGGATGGCATCCACAGTGGAGCGACCACTGCGGAAGCCAAACTGCGCGTCCGATAGATCCGGCCCAGTTTCTGTTAGGTGCTTGATCAAGCGCCCGACAACGACCCGCTCAAACAGTTTGGCCATCTCATTTAACAACACAATAGGCCGGTAGGCTGATGGTGATTCCGCTGAACGCCCCTCCTTCCTGAGAAGGACTAACCTGCCTGTCTTCCACCGCTGTGGGATTATGGCTTGAGCCAGACAGGCAGAGAATAGTCCCCTCACGCAAGACCCTAAGGCATTCATCATTAGGGCTAGGGCACGGCCTGGTATCCCATCTGGTCCAGGGGAGACGGATTTTCCTCTTAGGCGTCTGATTGCTGTTTCCATCTCGCCTTCATCAACCTCAGGTACCTCTTCCTGTTCTTCATATTCGCCGGCCGCTCTCTGTTGACTCATCACCGGCGGGAGAGCGTTACTATGTTGTGGGAATAAGGATTCCAGCACGCCCCTCAGCACAACTGGTTCCATTGTTTCTGTGAGGGGAGGGGCCCAGGGGCGAAGTTTATTTCTTACCAATTTATATGGCGTGCCCCATGGGTCTCTATTGAGCCCCTCCAGCATCTTAGCCCTGCCTTCATTTATTGCCCTGGCAATTTCTGTTTGAAGACGCGCTTTTGCCTCCACATATGCAGTATACCGACGGTCCTCCTCAGCCTGATCCCGGTGCACTCTTCTTCGATAATGTGTGTGTTGTCGTCGGGCGGCTATGCAGATTTCACGCAGCTGCGCGATTTCAGAAGACCACCACCACACTTGCTGCCTTGGAGGGCGGTACCTGGACCTAGGCATCGCAGAATCGCAGATGCGTCTGAGTACGTCATCGATTTTATTCGATGTCTCCTCTGGAGATGTTGTTTGTAGGGGCAGCCAGGAGGCCACAACAGATGCTTCTCTGATCACTTCCGGATTCAGACGCTTGATTTGCCATCTCGGGCCGATTTCTCTCGGGGCGGTTGCGGTAGCGGTTGGCGGCACCGCTGAATGTGTGAAGATCTCGTATCGGATGTAGAGATGATCCGATAGAGTCTCCACATCCTCCAGCACTCGCCAGCCGCCTACACGGCGCGCTAGAGCCGGATTTGCGAACGTTATGTCCACAATGGAACCACCCTGCCGTCGCACGCACGTGTTTACCATTCCCTGATTTAGGACTATCAGGCCAGTGGCAATCATCCACTCTTCCAATAAGCGCCCGCGGGCGTCCGTCGTTGGGCAACCCCATGCTTGTGCCTTCGCATTCAAGTCGCCTGCTACCAGCACGTAGCGGTGTCCACTTCTGGATATAATTTCCCCTAAACCGTTTAAGTAGCTGTCAAATTCTACGAGTGTCCTATTAGGGGAAAAATAGACGCCAACTATCAAAATTTCTCCTAGCAGGGCCGTCACAAATCCGGAACCCTTCACCACGTTTGTGAACAATGGTGTACCCATTTCTACTTGGGTGACTATTGCTACCATTCCATCGCGGTCGCCGACCCAATTATCCCTTTGTGGGAGGTAGTAAGGCTCTGAGAGAACCGCCACTTGCGCGGACCACTGTACCAGGCTTTGGACAGACAGGTCTTGGGCTCTGGCACAGTGGTTTAAGTTCGCTTGTAATACTTTTATGGCCATCATTTTTGGTGGTCCATTACATCTCCTTCCTTAGGCGGCTTTGTTTTGCCAGCTGCTGGGCGTTTGCTACCCTTCTTCTTTCGAGTCAGGGCCCGTGTGCAGGCTGCACTGCCTAAGATGTGATTGGCAGGCCTGTTCGCAGAGTCACACACCGGGCAATGTGGTGGGTTAGAACAATTCCCACGCTTGTGTCCCGGTTGCCCACATCGGAAGCATTGACTGCTTCTGTCATCACCGCCCGTGCACTTAGCTGCCACGTGCCCCTCTTCATGACATCGATAGCAACGTCGCTTTCGTGGCTGCAATAACTTTACTTGGGCTGTCACAAGTCCAACCGGTATTCTGCCGCCATCCGCAATCTTCTTTGCGGCCAGCACAGGGCATTTTACCCAGGCTGACCCTAAGCCATGACGATTGCGTCGAATTTCGCCCACCTTTACAGACTCTTCTGTACAGCCGCCTGCTTCGCTGATGACTTCGGCTAGCTCTTTTGACGTAACTGAATCGTCTAGACCCAATAGCCTAAGCTCAGCACACCTTATAGGCCGCGATATATGCACTCCTCTCCCTTCTAGGATGGTGCTCAACCGTTTTGCTAGAGCATCAGCTTTCTTCTCGTTATCGGTACCAGGGAGCTCGAGCATTCTGGCTCCTGTTGCTGCCACCTTGTACCTCATGTCTTGAATACCCAGCTCACCTAAGTTTAAATTTTGTTTAATTTGGGTAAAGACGTCCCCATATGATATGTCTCTCTCTTCGTCCCCTGGTTGTAATTGTATTACTACCGCAGCGGAACGAGGTGGGCGTAGCCTAGGTTGTTGAGGCTTTCCCGATGGCATCTTCTTCTTATTATTTGGCTGCTGGACTGCCGCATCCTTCTTCTTCTTGTTCCGCTTGACGACCACATTCCAGCCCTCTGAAACATTGGGAATAGGTGGTGATGTCTCTGTAGTCGTAAGGGCCGTCTGCTCTGTTCTAACTGGCGTTTCCTTTCTTTTCTTCCCTGCTTTGGTCTTTACCTTGGGGCCAGGATTAGCTGGGGCCATGAGGGTTGTTGCGATGGTTTCCGATCTATGGGATCGACCTGTTTCCTCGTCCAACGGTAACCGGGATTGTTGTACTGGCTGCAGTCTCTTCTCTAGTGCTTCGAAGTGCGCACTTATCATTGTGCCAACCCGTCCCATTACAACGTGCACCAGTTCTTCGGTATTGCATGCCGCTGGGTTCGACATTGGGAGAACCCTCTCCGTTTCGATTTCACGGGGCTTATCCTGCTGTTTCTTCAAAAGTGCTAACTCCTTACGAAGCTCTTCTACTTCTGAGCTAGCCACCGAATTTGCAGGTGCTATTTGGGTTTGTACTAGCTCCTTCCTCAGGGATACCACCTCCTTTTTCAGGTCATTGACTTCCAACTGTAGCCTTACGTTGCTAACCCGTAGCTGTTCCACCTCCTCTGATGCAGTGCGCCGCGCAAGTTTGTCCACAGCACCTGCGATCGCACTTGCCGCATCCTTGAGGGCTTTGGCGAAAGTACCCTTCAAGTTGCCCGATCTTGTGGCTACCTTCTCAATAACTTCTAGGCTGGTCTTTATTCTGTCCTGAAGCTCAGGTACCGAATCTGCCTCCCCATCTGGTCTGGCCATTGTCCCACTTGGTGTTTTTGGGTTGGGTCCTGTTTTTAGGGTCGACGCTAAATCTGCCACCTCTTGCTGGGCTCTGAGCCTGAGCTCCTCTTTCTTCGCCTCGTTTAGGGCACGTTGGGCTTCCGCCAGACCCACATACTGCCATGTGGAGGGTGGACGACCTCTTCCACGTTGAGCAACGCTTGTTTTGGCAACCATGTCATCCGGCGACCCCGATTGACTGCGAGCTGTTCCTTTGGCAGTCACTCTGACTACGCTCTTTTCCGGTCCAGCACGAATTTCGCTAGGGGACCGCTTTCCCTTGGCCGATACAACGCCTGCAGCTCTGCCTATTTTAGGCCTGTCAGATACTCCGCCAGTTGCTGGCACATTCTTCTCTCCGCCCGTCTCAGGCACTACTTCCTCTCCGCCCGTCTCAGGCTCAACATCTTCTCCGCCCTTCGCGGGCACTTCATCTTGTGGGTTTGTTTGTTTAGTTTTAATTTTCTCCATACTGTTCCCACGAGTATGGGGGATTGGAAGGTCCATCCGAGCGGTGCCCCCTGCACCCGGATAAGCCTAAGCGTAACCCGCTAGAGTGTCGGCCGGTACTCTAACGGGGAAAGCAGTAGCGACTGACCTACCCATCAGCCATGCATCCCCTCGCGCTGCTTCGCCGCTTGGGATTTGGGGTAATTTTTTATAGAGGTTTTCTTCCTCGCGACCCGGGCGATTAAGCCAAGGCCCTCGGTCCCAGTTCCCAGCCGCTAGACATGGCAACGACACCGGGTTCTGGGATTACGAGTTGAGGAGGGCGTTGCACAAGAAGTGCAGCCCAGCTGCGCAGTGAAGCGCTCGCCGAACCCGCCCCACCTCGGTGCTGATCCACAGCTTCGGCTTTGTTTACGGTGTGCTCCGCTAGGCCGTGGGGTTAACAAACCCCTAAGGCACGCCCATGCCTAGTTGGTTTTGGTCCGCGCCGGATTGCTCCGGTACCACCCGCGTTACAGTGCGAGTGGCATTCCCCTATCCGCCACCTGGGGACGCGCCCGGTAGGAGGACCAACAACTCCCTCGGGAACCTAACCTAACCTAACCTAACCTAACCTAACCTAACCTAACCTAACCTAACCTAACCTAACCTAACCTAACCTAACCTAACCTAACCTTTTTTTTTTTTTTTTTTTTTTTTTTTTTTTTTTTTTTTTTTTTTTTTTTTTTTTCGTCAGGAAACCCTGTTGCCGGGTACCCGCCGCCTGGGGAAGAACGACGGGTTATGTGGGGCTCCTGCCGTGCTAGAGATGGTAAACGCACGGCAGCCTACCCACTAAAACCTGACGGTGTCCACCTTGATCGCCTTGGTGCCGGGAACACGGGAACAGGAAATCATCCGCGAACCCGACGGCGATAGCCCTGCGGCTCGTCTCGGTGTCGGAGGGTGGAGGAAGCACCCTCTACGACCACAACTGGAGTGGCGCGCGGCGGACACCGCGCGCGCCTACTCGGGCCAGGTGACTAGGCGGCAGACTTCCCCAAGTCTACCACCCTCTGGCTAGTGTTAGGGGGGGAGGCGGCGGTCTTGTGCCGCTCTCCGGCGCCCGGTCCGTCGTCGACGGATGGCGAGATCGGAAGTCGCCTCCCTCTCTCTCTCCGCCGACTCCTTCTGCGTCATCACGACCTCGCAGAAGGTCTGGACGGCGTCCCAGGCCCTTTCGCTCTCGACCATGGCTTTGATCACGGCCGGGAGCGAAAGGTCTGCCCCCACAACACTTTGGAGCGCCTCCCGCTCTGACGCCCATGCTGGACAGATCTCGAGAGCATGTTGGGCATCTTCGTTGCTGCAATCGCTGCAATGGTGGCAGCGTGCATCCGGCTCTCTTCCGGCGACACGGCACAGGTAGCCTCCAAAGCACCCGTGCCCCGTGAGGACCTGCGTCAGCCGGAATGAGAGGACGCCGTGACTTCTCGCCAGCCATTGCCTCAGGACAGGACAGACTGCGTCAAGTGTCCTTCGGCCAGCCGAAGCCTGTTGTAATCTGGCTTGCCATTCTGTTATTGCAGTATCTCTCTCCTCGCTCTCGTTGCGTGCTTGGTTAAGGTTCCCGGACGCAGATCCTCGACGTCGTCGATAGGTCGACGCCAAAGAAAGCGCATCCAGGTCCCAGGGTGTAACACCAGCCAGCACGCACGCCACATCACTCGAGATGGTCCTGTAGCCCCTTACCACCCTTGTCGCCATCACTCTTTGCGACTGTCGTAGGATAGTCACGTTTTCGCGGCTAAGCGCGTCAGCCCATACGGGGGCTCCGTATAGCGCCATGGATCTCAAAACCCCTAGATAAAGGCGTCTACTGCTGCAGTTAGGTCCGCTTACATTTGGTAGCAGTTTGCTCAGGGCGCCCGCTGTCTGCATTAGTTTTGGCGCAAGGTGAGCAAAGTGTGCCCGAAAGTTCCATCGGCTGTCGAGCACGAGTCCCAGGTACTTCATCGTACTCGACAAGCCGATGCGAACTCCACCCACCATAATATGAGCGTCAGTCGATGGTGCTCTACGAGGGCCGTGAAAGCTCAAAGCCTTCGTCTTATCCAAGGCGACTTTTAGCCCCAGCCTCTGTATTTTTCTAATAATGTGGGCCACTCCGACAGTTGTTAATGTCACCGCCTCCTGATTATTTTTCGCCCGTCCTAATACCAGGGTATCGTCTGCATAGCAAATTACACTGATCCCTCTTAACGTGCTACTTCTTATCACCCAATCGTAACCGATGTTCCACAGGAGCGGCCCAAGAACCGAGCCCTGTGGAACACCGCACGATACTTCCCATCTGCCCCAGTCGTTTCGTTGGGGGAATATCACAAATCTGTTGCTTAAGTAAGCGCCAATTACTTTCTGCAGGTAGTTCGGCACCCCATGGTGGTGGAGCGCCGTCCTGATGCAAGTCCAAGGTAAGGAGTTGAAGGCGTTCGCGATGTCCAAGGACACCGCGATAACTACCTCACCCTTGGAGACCGCATCCTGCACACGAGACCTAACACTCAGGATGGCATCCACAGTGGAGCGACCACTGCGGAAGCCAAACTGCGCGTCCGATAGATCCGGCCCAGTTTCTGTTAGGTGCTTGATCAAGCGCCCGACAACGACCCGCTCAAACAGTTTGGCCATCTCATTTAACAACACAATAGGCCGGTAGGCTGATGGTGATTCCGCTGAACGCCCCTCCTTCCTGAGAAGGACTAACCTGCCTGTCTTCCACCGCTGTGGGATTATGGCTTGAGCCAGACAGGCAGAGAATAGTCCCCTCACGCAAGACCCTAAGGCATTCATCATTAGGGCTAGGGCACGGCCTGGTATCCCATCTGGTCCAGGGGAGACGGATTTTCCTCTTAGGCGTCTGATTGCTATTTCCATCTCGCCTTCATCAACCTCAGGTACCTCTTCCTGTTCTTCATATTCGCCGGCCGCTCTCTGTTGACTCATCACCGGCGGGAGAGCGTTACTATGTTGTGGGAATAAGGATTCCAGCACGCCCCTCAGCACAACTGGTTCCATTGTTTCTGTAAGGGGAGGGGCCCAGGGGCGAAGTTTATTTCTCACCAATTTATATGGCGTGCCCCATGGGTCTCTATTGAGCCCCTCCAGCATCTTAGCCCTGCCTTCATTTATTGCCCTGGCAATTTCTGTTTGAAGACGCGCTTTTGCCTCCACATATGCAGTATACCGACGGTCCTCCTCAGCCTGATCCCGGTGCACTCTTCTTCGATAATGTGTGTGTTGTCGTCGGGCGGCTATGCAGATTTCACGCAGCTGCGCGATTTCAGAAGACCACCACCACACTTGCTGCCTTGGAGGGCGGTACCTGGACCTAGGCATCGCAGAATCGCAGATGCGTCTGAGTACGTCATCGATTTTATTCGATGTCTCCTCTGGAGATGTTGTTTGTAGGGGCAGCCAGGAGGCCACAACAGATGCTTCTCTGATCACTTCCGGATTCAGACGCTTGATTTGCCATCTCGGGCCGATTTCTCTCGGGGCGGTTGCGGTAGCGGTTGGCGGCACCGCTGAAAGTGTGAAGATCTCGTATCGGATGTAGAGATGATCCGATAGAGTCTCCACATCCTCCAGCACTCGCCAGCCGCTTACACGGCGCGCTAGAGCTGGATTTGCGAGCGTTATGTCCACAATGGAACCACCCTGCCGTCGCACGCACGTGTTTACCATTCCCTGATTTAGGACTATCAGGCCAGTGGCAATCATCCACTCTTCCAATAAGCGCCCGCGGGCGTCCGTCGTTGGGCAACCCCATGCTTGTGCCTTCGCATTCAAGTCGCCTGCTACCAGCACGTAGCGGTGTCCACTTCTGGATATAATTTCCCCTAAACCGTTTAAGTAGCTGTCAAATTCTACGAGTGTCCTATTAGGGGAAAAATAGACGCCAACTATCAAAATTTCTCCTAGCAGGGCCGTCACAAATCCGGAACCCTTCACCACGTTTGTGAACAATGGTGTACCCATTTCTACTTGGGTGACTATTGCTACCATTCCATCGCGGTCGCCGACCCAATTATCCCTTTGTGGGAGGTAGTAAGGCTCTGAGAGAACCGCCACTTGCGCGGACCACTGTACCAGGCTTTGGACAAACAGGTCTTGGGCTCTGGCACAGTGGTTTAAGTTCGCTTGTAATACTTTTATGGCCATCATTTTTGGTGGTCCATTACATCTCCTTCCTTTGGCGGCTTTGTTTTGCCAGCTGCTGGGCGTTTGCTACCCTTCTTCTTTCGAGTCAGGGCCCGTGTGCAGGCTGCACTGCCTAAGATGTGATTGGCAGGCCTGTTCGCAGAGTCACACACCGGGCAATGTGGTGGGTTAGAACAATTCCCACGCTTGTGTCCCGGTTGCCCACATCGGAAGCATTGACTGCTTCTGTCATCACCGCCCGTGCACTTAGCTGCCACGTGCCCCTCTTCATGACATCGATAGCAACGTCGCTTTCGTGGCTGCAATAACTTTACTTGGGCTGTCACAAGTCCGACCGGTATTCTGCCGCCATCCGCAATCTTCTTTGCGGCCATCACAGGGCATTTTACCCAGGCTGACCCTAAGCCATGACGATTGCGTCGAATTTCGCCCACCTTTACAGACTCTTCTGTACAGCCGCCTGCTTCGCTGATGACTTCGGCTAGCTCTTTTGACGTAACTGAATCGTCTAGACCCAATAGCCTAAGCTCAGCACACCTTATAGGTCGCGATATATGCACTCCTCTCCCTTCTAGGATGGTGCTCAACCGTTTTGCTAGAGCATCAGCTTTCATCTCGTTATCGGTACCAGGGAGCTCGAGCATTCTGGCTCCTGTTGCTGCCACCTTGTACCTCATGTCTTGAATACCCAGCTCACCTAAGTTTAAATTTTGTTTAATTTGGGTAAAGACGTCCCCATATGATATGTCTCTCTCTTCGTCCCCTGGTTGTAATTGTATTACTACCGCAGCGGAACGAGGTGGGCGTAGCCTAAGTTGTTGAGGCTTTCCCGATGGCATCTTCTTCTTATTATTTGGCTGCTGGACTGCCGCATCCTTCTTCTTCTTGTTCCGCTTGACGACCACATTCCAGCCCTCTGAAACATTGGGAATAGGTGGTGATGTCTCTGTAGTCGTAAGGGCCGTCTGCTCTGTTCTAACTGGCGTTTCCTTTCTTTTCTTCCCTGCTTTGGTCTTTACCTTGGGGCCAGGATTAGCTGGGGCCATGAGGGTTGTTGCGATGGTTTCCGATCTATGGGATCGACCTGTTTCCTCGTCCAACGGTAACCGGGATTGTTGTACTGGCTGCAGTCTCTTCTCTAGTGCTTCGAAGTGCGCACTTATCATTGTGCCAACCCGTCCCATTACAACGTGCACCAGTTCTTCGGTATTGCATGCCGCTGGGTTCGACATTGGGAGAACCCTCTCCGTTTCGATTTCACGGGGCTTATCCTGCTGTTTCTTCAAAAGTGCTAACTCCTTACGAAGCTCTTCTACTTCTGAGCTAGCCACCGAATTTGTAGGTGCTATTTGGGTTTGTACTAGCTCCTTCCTCAGGGATACCACCTCCTTTTTCAGGTCATTGACTTCCAACTGTAGCCTTACGTTGCTAACCCGTAGCTGTTCCACCTCCTCTGAAGCAGTGCGCCGCGCAAGTTTGTCCACAGCACCTGCGATCGCACTTGCCGCATCCTTGAGGGCTTTGGCGAAAGTACCCTTCAAGTTGCCCGATCTTGTGGCTACCTTCTCAATAACTTCTAGGCTGGTCTTTATTCTGTCCTGAAGCTCAGGTACCGAATCTGCCTCCCCATCTGGTCTGGCCATTGTCCCACTTGGTGTTTTTGGGCTGGGTCCTGTTTTTAGGGTCGACGCTAAATCTGCCACCTCTTGCTGGGCTCTGAGCCTGAGCTCCTCTTTCTTCGCCTCGTTTAGGGCACGTTGGGCTTCCGCCAGACCCACATACTGCCATGTGGAGGGTGGACGACCTCTTCCACGTTGAGCAACGCTTGTTTTGGCAACCATGTCATCCGGCGACCCCGATTGACTGCGAGCTGTTCCTTTGGCAGTCACTCTGACTACGCTCTTTTCCGGTCCAGCACGAATTTCGCTAGGGGACCGCTTTCCCTTGGCCGATACAACGCCTGCAGCTCTGCCTATTTTAGGCCTGTCAGATACTCCGCCAGTTGCTGGCACATTCTTCTCTCCGCCCGTCTCAGGCACTACTTCCTCTCCGCCCGTCTCAGGCTCAACATCTTCTCCGCCCTTCGCGGGCACTTCATCTTGTGGGTTTGTTTGTTTAGTTTTAATTTTCTCCATACTGTTCCCACGAGTATGGGGGATTGGAAGGTCCATCCGAGCGGTGCCCCCTGCACCCGGATAAGCCTAAGCGTAACCCGCTAGAGTGTCGGCCGGTACTCTAACGGGGAAAGCAGTAGCGACTGACCTACCCATCAGCCATGCATCCCCTCGCGCTGCTTCGCCGCTTGGGATTTGGGGTAATTTTTTATAGAGGTTTTCTTCCTCGCGACCCGGGCGATTAAGCCAAGGCCCTCGGTCCCAGTTCCCAGCCGCTAGACATGGCAACGACACCGGGTTCTGGGATTACGAGTTGAGGAGGGCGTTGCACAAGAAGTGCAGCCCAGCTGCGCAGTGAAGCGCTCGCCGAACCCGCCCCACCTCGGTGCTGATCCACAGCTTCGGCTTTGTTTACGGTGTGCTCCGCTAGGCCGTGGGGTTAACAAACCCCTAAGGCACGCCCATGCCTGGTTGGTTTTGGTCCGCGCCGGATTGCTCCGGTACCACCCGCGTTACAGTGCGAGTGGCATTCCCCTATCCGCCACCTGGGGACGCGCCCGGTAGGAGGACCAACAACTCCCTCGGGTAACCTAACCTAACCTAACCTAACCTAACCTAACCTAACCTAACCTAACCTAACCTAACCTAACCTAACCTAACCTAACCTAACCTAACCTAACCTTTTTTTTTTTTTTTTTTTTTTTTTTTTTTTTTTTTTTTTTAACGTTGGGAAATCCTGTTACGGATACCACCCGACTTCCCCTGGGGTGGTTATGTGGGACTCTCCGACTAATGAGACCGGCATACCCACTAAAACCCAACTGCCCAACCCCTGCCGCCATGTGGAACGCCACGGGATCGCTTTCGCATACAACCGTGACGCCCCGACGGTTGGCCGAAGCCACCAACATGAGGCCGCCCCAATAGGGACAGCCCCATTATGGGAAGACATCCAACCAGAGACGGGGCCACTCCCAAGACCACTCTGCTAATCAGAGCAGTGCCCAGAGCAGCCCCAACCAAACATAGCCCACCGAAGTGGACCACCATTCACCGACTGCAGAAGGCGGGGAGTGCGGCTAATGAGACCGGTCCCCCCCACCCCCCGGCAGCCCCAACGACAACAGAGGGCGGGGAGTGCGACTCATCACCACACTCCCTACCCCCTGCGGCCCCACCGGCTCCAGAGGCCAGGGAGTGCGGCTCATCACCGACACTCCCCGCCCCCTGCAGCCCTGCCGCCTCCGCCATCAAAGACGACATCGGCAGCACCACTACACACGTCCGCCTAAGCGGACCCACCACAAACGCCCGCAACGGGGCCCACCACAAACTCCCCGAAGGGACCAAACCTCAACGGCTGCAGAGGACAGGGATGCGACAACGCCGACACTCCCTCTCCCCTGCTGCCCCAACGACTACAGAGGGCGGGGAGTGCGGCTCATCACCACACTCCCCACCCCCTGTTGCCCCACCGGCTCCAGAGGCCAGGGAGCGCGGCTTATCACCGACACTCCCCGCCCCCTGCAGCCCTGCCGCCTCCGCCATCAAAGACGACGTCGGCGGCACCACTGCACACGTCCGCCGAAGCGGACCCACCACAAACGCCCGCCGAAGCGAGCCCACCACGTCCGCCATCCCACGGTGGCGGCCCCGTTGGGCCGCGGAGGGTAGGGACGAGCGGCGCACCGCAATACCGGCACTCCTCTCCCCCCGCGGCCCGCCCTACCGGCCGGCCACGATCCTGACTGAAAGTGCTGCCGGCCCCTCACCAGTCGCGGAACCACCGCCCGCCCGAGCAGCAGTCCCACTCCCGGCCGCCCCCCGTCGAGCTAGTCCCGACGGGCGGCCCCCGCGCAGTGCCTCCTACCGTGACAACGGCCAGAGACACCGCGCCGACGGCTGCCGCAACGTTTCAGCCGAAGCTTCGACGAGCGGCCCCGCCAGGTTGGTGCCCGTTCACGGTGGGGTCCCCCACGGTGATGACACCCCCATCTGTCCGGTTGCGAAACCCCCGAAGCGGTCGCGCAACCGGTGGCCGCTAGGCGGCCCCTAGTGGCACCTCTTAGCTGTGACGGCAGCCAGAGGTGCCACCTTTATGGCTTTTGGTCCGCGGCGGGTTTCCCCGCTACCACCCGCTCGACTGGCTAGGACGAGCGAGTGGCGTCCCTCTCATCCGCCACCGAAAGGACGCGCCCGGTAGAGGTACAGCCTCCCCCCCGAGAAAAAGAGGCTGTATAGGCGCGTTAACCACCTGTGTTAACAGACACCACCGAACTTTCCAGCAATTAAGCCGTAATTGTTCGTTAGAACTTCGGAATCCCCCCCTCCGTCAAGGGGGAGAAACTGTCAGTTCACCATCAAGACCATCCACCCGTCCGTGTCGTCGAGCGTCTTCGGCCGTCTGCCTAGCTCTTCGTCATAGACAGGTTTCCGGATTTCGCTACCCAACATTTCGCTAACCAATGTCTGTTTAATTGTCTGTCTGTCTGTCCGTTCGTTCCGGCTAGTCTGAAAAACAAGACGTTACAGGGGGGGCACTAGTTCAAGTAAAATCTTATTCTAATCCAAAAATTCAAAATTGATAAAAATGTAAAGTATTTTGCTAGACTAAAATTTACTTATTATTACAAGTCAGATAATCAAAAACTTCTGGCTAATCTTACGTATTGTGGAGTTTAAGAGCGGTCCGTCGCCTCCGCGAATGTCTGGCAGCCGTCCGACCCCCACCATCATCCGATCTGGAGAGTACCTACGTTCCCCGCCACCGGCAAACCGGTAACGGCAAATCGTCCTGTAATCCACTATCATCCGATTTGGCAGCCGTCCAGCTCCCAGACAGCCTTCAGCGACGGCACCCCCCCCTCACATTCGTCGACTTATCGAAAAGCCATACTGCTAAGTTTCGTTTTGACGAAACGAGACAAAGGTATTAACTATATAACGAGGTTATATAATTCAAATGTGGGATGGGTTGCCGGCCATAGAGCTTACAAACATTACTATATATAAATAAATAAAAATATCATACAATTTGGCAGTCGTCCAGTTTCCAGACACCACACCCATTCATTCTTAGAACTTTCAAACTCCCCTAGCCAAAGGGAGCTCTACTAATTCTCATTCCATACCAATCCTGCCCCGTGTCGTCGAACACCCCGCCGTCACAGGGTCTCATCGTCATAGGGCCTGAATGGCTTTGAACTTTCGTGCCCGATAAGCGGGTACTACTAATTCACCTTGCAGATCACCATTCTTGAGACTTTGGCCTCTCTGTTCTATCTGTCTAGTTGTCTGTCCGTGTGTTCCAGCTAAACTCTAAAATAAGTGGACATACAGGAATCGTTATGATAAGTAAGTACCTATTCCCTAACCTAGGAGTGGTCAATCACACCAGAGAGTGTCCGGCAGCCGTCCGACCCCCACCATCATCCGATCTGGAACTGTCCCTCCGTTTCCCACCACCGGCTCTGATTTGGCAGCCGTCCATGGCCCCCAAATCACCCGGTTATGGCAAATCGGACTGTATTCCACTATCATCCGACTTGGCAGCCGTCCAGTTCCCAGACACTATACTCATTCATCTATCACCTTTCAGTCCCATACACTCCCCATGTCGTCCGACACCAGTACACTGGCGTCATTCGTCATAGGGAGTGCATGGATTTGAACTTTCGGGCCAAGACCCTACTAATTCACCATTCTTCACCTACCGTCTGTCTGTTAGTCACTAATTTCAATGAGATATGTCTAAGTAATGCTAAGAAACATAAGTGATAATAACAATGTATGTGAGAAAAAATTAATTACATAATATATGATATATATACACACATTTATATACCTACATATACACATACATATACCCATACATACACCTACCTACGTACATACGTATACACATATACACAAACGCATGTGTAATGCCACACATACATGCACCGAACTTTCCAGCAGTTAAGCCGTAATTGTTCGTTAGAACTTCGGAATCCCCCCCTCCCTCAAGGGGGAGAAACTGTCAGTTCACCATCAGGACCATCCACCTGTCCGTGTCGTCGAGCGTCTTCGGCCGTCTGCCTAGCTCTTTGTCATAGACAGGTTTCCGGATTTCGCTATCCAATGTCTGTCTAATTGTCTGTCTGTCTGTTCGTTCGTTCCGGCTAGTCTGAAAAAGAAGACGTTATAGGGGGGAGGCACTAGTTCAAGTAAAATCTTATTCTAATCCAAAAATTCAAAATTGATAAAAATGTAAAGTATTTTACTAGACTAAAATTTACTTATTATTACAAGTCAGATAATCAAAAACTTCTGGCTATTCTTACGTATTGTGGAGTTTAAGAGCGGTCCGTCGCCTCCGCGAATGTCTGGCAGCCGTCCGACCCCCACCATCATCCGATCTGGAGAGTACCTACGTTCCCCGCCACCGGCAAACCGGTAACAGCAAATCGTCCTGTAATCCACTATCATCCGACTTGGCAGCCGTCCAGCTCCCAGACAGCCTTCAGCGACGGCACCCCCCCCCTCACATTCGTCGACTTATCGAAAAGCCATACTGCTAAGTTTCGTTTTGACGAAACGAGGCAAATATATTAATCATATAACGAGGTTATATAATGCAAATGTGGGATGGGTTGCCGGCCATAGAGCTTACAAACATTACTATATATAAATAAATAAAATATCATACAATTTGGCAGTCGTCCAGTTTCCAGACACCACACCCATTCATTCTTAGAACTTTCAAACTCCCCTTATACGGACCAAAGGGAGCTCTACTAATTCTCATTCCTTACCATTCCTGCCCCATGTCGCCGAACACCCCGCCGTCACAAGGTCTCATCGTCATAGGGCCTGAATGGCTTTGAACTTTCGTGCCCAATAAGCGGGTACTACTAATTCACCTTGCAGATCACCATTCTTGAGACTTTGGCCTCTCTGTTCTATCTGTCTAGTTGTCTGTCCGTGTGTTCCAGCTAAACTCTAAAATAAGTGGACATACAGGAATCGTTATGATAAGTAAGTACCTATTCCCTAACCTAGGAGTGGTCAATCACACCAGAGAGTGTCCGGCAGCCGTCCGACCCCCACCATCATCCGATCTGGAACTGTCCCTCCGTTTCCCACCACCGGCTCTGATTTGACAGCCGTCCATGACGCCCAAATCACCCGGTTATGGCAAATCGGACTGTATTCCACTATCATCCGACTTGGCAGCCGTCCAGTTCCCAGACACTATACTCATTCATCTATCACCTTTCAGTCCCATACATTCCCCATGTCGTCCGACACCAGTACACTGGCGTCATTCATCATAGGGAGTGCATGGATTTGAACTTTCGGGCCAAGACCCTACTAATTCACCATTCTTGACCTACCGTCTGTCTGTTAGTCGCTAATTTTAATGAGATATATCTAAGTAATGCTGAGAAAACATAAGTAATAATAACAAAGTATGTGAGAAAAAATTAATTACATAATATATAATATATATACACACACATATACACCTACATATACACATACATATACCCATACATACATATACTTGCATACATAAGTATACACATATACACAAATGCATGTGTACTATTATACATACATGCACCGAACTTTCTAGCAATTAAGCCGTAATTGTTCGTTAGAACTTCAGTTCACCATCAGGACCATCCACCCGTCCGTGTCGTCAAGCATATAGCTCTTTGTCATAGACAGGTTTCCGGATTTTGCTATTCCAATGTCTGTCTAATTGTCTGTCTGTCTGTCCGTTCGTTCCGGCTATTCTGAAAAAGAAGACGTTAAGTGGGGGCACTATTATTATTGCTATTAACTGTATAACGAGGTTATATATTTCAAATGTGGGATGAGTTGCCGGCCATATAGCTTACAAATATTACTATATATAAATAAATAAAAATAATAATTAAAAATGTTAAGTAAATAGATAAGCAGAACAGATAAATATGGAGTTTTCCAGCTAATCTTACGTATTGTGGAGTTTAAGAGCGGTCCGTCACCTCCAGAGTGCCCGGCAGCCGTCCGACCCCCACCATCATCCGATCTGGGAAAACCTCCGTCACCCACCACCGGCTCAGATTTGGCAGCTGTCCATAGCCCCCACCATCACTCCGGTACCGGGAGATCGTCCTATGACCCACTATCATCCGACTTGGCAGCCGTCCGGTTCCCGGCCAACCTTCAGTGACTTCACCCCCCCCGCACATTCGCCGACTTATCGAAAAGCCGTACTAGTTCCACCTAAACCTAAAATATATTACTAAATAATACATAAACTACAACATATAAATAATAAGCGAACATTATAATATATACTATATAAATAAATACATATATAAAATGATAAAATACATATGTCCCATTTGGAGTTTCCAGAACCAGCCTTACGTATTGTGGAGTTTAAGAGCGGTCCGTCACCTCCGGACTGCCCGGCAGCCGTCCGACCCCCACCATCATCCGATCTGGGAAAACCTCCGTCACCCACCACCGGCTCAGATTTGGCAGCTGTCCATAGCCCCCACCATCACTCCGGTACCGGGAGATCGTCCTATGACCCACTATCATCCGACTTGGCAGCCGTCCGGTTCCCGGCCAACCTTTAGTGACTTCACCACCCCCGCACATTCGCCGACTTATCGACCGGCCTTACTAGTTCCAAATGAGTGTATATACTTATATGTAATATAATATGTATGATATCTAGCAGATAAGAGGATACGTAAAATAAACAAAGTAAGATACAATATAGTAGAACATGTACATAACATTGTCAGTCATCTTGTCCATTTGTTTGTTTGTCTGTCCGTTCGTCCCGGCTGATCTCTGAACGAGTAGACTTATAGGGGTCACTAAACAGAATATATTTTAATTGGAAACTAAACAAAGATACATATACATATATATACACACCCATAACATAAGTAATAATAACAAAGTATGTAATTTACAATTGGAACTGTCATTTTTACATAATATTCATTGATTTGCTTTTAAAAATACAATAAAACAGTGGTCTGAGTGTATAATGCTCAGATAAGGACAACTTAATAGTATATATACAGCTAAACCTGTCTTAACAACTAACTTAATTCTAACGAATCTGGGGAGACCCAAAACTGTAAAGGGGGTGTTAGGTCTCTTAAGGCCCTTTAAAATAAGCCCAAACTCGAAATGTCTAACTGAAAAATTTACCCTAATACAAACAAACAGAAACTTCGAATCCCTGATTGGTATATATATGCCTATAACTAAAATTATTATTAATTCTCTTTATTGATATAAATAAAATATTAAAACTACAATGTTTAAAACTTACTTAAGAAATATATCTAACATCAAAACAAAATATAACAATATTTATAAAAGCTTAAAATACTAACAATTCGTATTAAACATGAATTACCTTAATACAATCAGACAAAAACTTCGAATCCCAGATTCATATATATATACCTATAACTAATAATTATCAATATTACTTATTGATATAAATAAAATATTAAAACTACAATATTAAAACATATAACCTCCTCCCTATTTAAAGTCGGTTAAAAACTTATTTAAGAAATATATCTAACATCAAAACGAAATATAATACTATTTATAAAAACTTAAAATACTAACAATTCGTATTAAACATGAATTACTTTAATACAAACAGACAAAAACTTCGAATCCCAGATTCATATAAATATACCTATAACTAATAATTATCAATTCTCTTTATTGATATAATTAACATATTAAAACAACAATATTTAAAAACTTATTTAAGAAATATATCTAACATCAAAACAAAATATAATAATATTTATAAAAACTTAAAATACTAACAATACGTATTAAACATGAACTACCTTAATACAAACAGACAAAAACTTCGAAACCCAGACCTACATTTATATACCTATAACCCACAACTATCAATTTTCCCTATTGATATAAATAAAATATTAAAACTACAATATTTAAACATATAACCTCCTCCCTATTTGAAGTCGGTTAAAAACTTACTTAAGAAATATATCTAACATCAAAACAAAATATTTATAAAAACTTAAAATACTAACAATTCGTATTAAACACGAATTACCTTAATACAAACAAACAAACACTTCAAACCCCAGATTCACATATATATACCTATAGCTAATAACTATCAATTCTCCTTATTGATATAAATAAAATATTAAAATTACAATATTTAAACATATAACCTCCTCCCTATTTGAAGTCGGTTAAAAACTTATTTAAGAAATATATCTAACATCAAAACAAAATATAATAATATTTATAAAAACTTAAGATACTAACAATACGTATTAAACATGAACTACCTTAATACAAACAGACAAAAACTTCGAATCCCAGATTCATATAAATATACCTATAACTAATAATTATCAATTCTCTTTATTGATATAATTAACATATTAAAACAACAATATTTAAAAACTTATTTAAGAAATATATCCAACATCAAAACAAAATATAATAATATTTATAAAAACTTAAAATACTAACAATACGTATTAAACATGAACTACCTTAATACAAACAGACAAAAACTTCGAAACCCAGACCTACATTTATATACCTATAACCCACAACTATCAATTTTCCCTATTGATATAAATAAAATATTAAAACTACAATATTTAAACATATAACCTCCTCCCTATTTGAAGTCGGTTAAAAACTTACTTAAGAAATATATCTAACATCAAAACAAAATATTTATAAAAACTTAAAATACTAACAATTCGTATTAAACACGAATTACCTTAATACAAACAAACAAACACTTCAAACCCCAGATTCACATATATATACCTATAGCTAATAACTATCAATTCTCCTTATTGATATAAATAAAATATTAAAATTACAATATTTAAACATATAACCTCCTCCCTATTTGAAGTCGGTTAAAAACTTATTTAAGAAATATATCTAACATCAAAACAAAATATAATAATATTTATAAAAACTTAAGATACTAACAATACGTATTAAACATGAACTACCTTAATACAAACAGACAAAAACTTCGAAACCCAGACCTACATTTATATACCTATAACCCACAACTATCAATTTTCCCTATTGATATAAATAAAATATTAAAACTACAATATTTAAACATATAACCTCCTCCCTATTTGAAGTCGGTTAAAAACTTACTTAAGAAATATATCTAACATCAAAACAAAATATTTATAAAAACTTAAAATACTAACAATTCGTATTAAACACGAATTACCTTAATACAAACAAACAAACACTTCAAACCCCAGATTCACATATATATACCTATAGCTAATAACTATCAATTCTCCTTATTGATATAAATAAAATATTAAAACTACAATATTTAAACATATAACCTCCTCCCTATTTGAAGTCGGTTAAAAACTTATTTAAGAAATATATCTAACATCAAAACAAAATATAATAATATTTATAAAAAACTTAAAATACTAACAATTCGTATTAAACATGAATTACCTTAATACAAACAGACAAAAACTTCGAGTCCCAGATTCATATATATATACCTATAACTAATAATTATCAATTCTACTTATTGATATAAACAAAATATTAAAACTACAATATTTAAACATATGATCTCCTCCCTATTTAAAGTTGGTTAAAAACTTACTTAAGAAATATATCTAACATCAAAACAAAATACGTATAATAATATTTATAAAACTTAAAATACTAACAATTCGTATTAAACATAAATTACCTTAATACAAACAGACAAAAACTTCGAATCCCAGATTCATATATATATATACCTATAACTAATAATTATCAATTCTACTTATTGATATAAATAAAATATTAAAACTACAATATTTAAACATATAACCTCCTCCCTATTTAAAGTCGGTTAAAAACTTACTTAAGAAATATATCTAACATCAAAACAAAATAGGTATAATAGTATTTATAAAAACTTAAAATACTAACAATTCGTATTAAACACGCATTATCCTAATACAAACAGACAAACATTTCAAATCCCAGATTCGTAAATATATATATACCTATATACATACACACACATACACATACATACATATACATACATACACACATACATACATACATACATATACATACATACACACATACATACATACATACACATACATACATACATACACACATACATACATACATACATATACATACATACACACACCCAAAATAATTATCAATTCTCTTTATTGATATAAATAAAATATTAAAACTACAATATTTAAAAACTTGTTTAAGAAATATATCTAACATCAAAACAAAATATAATAATATTTATAAAAACTTAAATTGCTAACAATTCGTATTAAACACGCATTATCCTAATACAAACAGACAAACATTTCAAATCCCAGATTCGTAAATATATATACCCATATACATACACATACATACATACATACACACACATACATACATACATACATATACATACATACATATACATACATACACACACCCAAAATAATTATCAATTCTCTTTATTGATATAAATAAAATATTAAAACTACAATATTTAAAAACTTGTTTAAGAAATATATCTAACATCAAAACAAAATATAATAATATTTATAAAAACTTAAAATACTAACAATTCGTATTAAACACGCATTATCCTAATACAAACAGACAAACATTTCAAATCCCAGATTCGTAAATATATATATACCTATATACATACACATACATACATACATACACACATACATACATACATACATATACATACATACACACACCCAAAATAATTATCAATTCTCTTTATTGATATAAATAAAATATTAAAACTACAATATTTAAAAACTTGTTTAAGAAATATATCTAACATCAAAACAAAATATAATAATATTTATAAAAACTTAAATTGCTAACAATTCGTATTAAACACGCATTATCCTAATACAAACAGACAAACATTTCAAATCCCAGATTCGTAAATATATATATACCTATATACATACACATGCATACATACATACACACACATACATACATACATACATACATACATATACATATACATACATACACACACCCAAAATAATTATCAATTCTCTTTATTGATATAAATAAAATATTAAAACTACAATATTTAAAAACTTGTTTAAGAGATATATCTAACATCAAAACAAAATATAATAATATTTATAAAAACTTAAATTACTAACAATTCGTATTAAACACGCATTATCCTAATACAAACAGACAAACATTTCAAATCCCAGATTCGTAAATATATATATACCTATATACATACACATACATACATACATACACACACATACATACATACATACATATACATACATACACACACCCAAAATAATTATCAATTCTCTTTATTGATATAAATAAAATATTAAAACTACAATATTTAAACGAATAACCTCCTCCCTTTTTGAAGTCGGTTGAAAACTTGCTTAAAAGGTGCATCTAACATCAAAATAAAATACGAATTCTAAAAATAGAACAAAGGAATTGAAAACCGGTTTAATACAAAGAAAGTTTCGCTCATTGGCCGAGTCAAGAAAATAGGCTCCGCCCATCTATCTAATAACAACAAACGTTGAACATTTAATGTATGACAAAATAATTTTTATGAAGTTTAACTATTTAGATGTAATTCCAAAAATTTAAAAACTATTGTATACTAAAACTTTCCAATTCTATTTTCTAACAACAATTTAAAATAACTATTTTAAATACTATTGTAAAAATTTATATATAATATTAATCTTGAAATGAGCAGACAGCACCCGAGTGATGCTACCTGTATGTCACTTCGAGAAATAGGCTCCGCCCATCTATCTACTAATAAAAGAAGTCGTACATTCTATGTTCAACGTAAGAAGTTTTACTGAATTTGACTGTTAAATATAAATCCTAAAATTTTAAAAACTATTGTATTCTAAAACTCTCCCATTATATTGACTAATAACAATTTAAAATAACTAATGTACATACTAATGGCAAAGTTTATAATTAAAATTAATCTTAATATGAGCAGACAGCACCCGAGTGATGCTACCTGTATGTTTCTACTTAAATTTAAAATATATTTTAACATGTAGTTTTTTCACTATGGAGTTTCCCACATTTCAGAAAAAGTTAAATATCTCCTGATTCCCTGAGCGGATTTCGAAGATCTTGGATTCTATGTGGAGCTGGAGAGTTGCTCCATCGATTCTAATAAATTTTGGGGGGGGTCGTAGATCTTGTTCTCGAGATATTAGGTCCCAAAGTGAGGTCATAAAAATAGGTTACATAAAAACCTTAATAACTTCGGACCCCGTAGGCAGATTTCGATGAAAGTTTGTTTTCTTGACTCGTCGTGACAAGGGCTTTATTTTGATACTAGTCCCGATGCCCTGGTTTGCTCGTACGCGAAACGAGCAATTTCGTCATAAACAGTTTTTCACTATTTTCACTATGAAAACTTTGTCCAAAAATTCCGAAATTTCTGTCACTTATAGAGTACTATAATACGCACATTTTACACTAATAAAAACACTAGGTCGTCGATCGCGTTTGAGCAGCGTTCGCAAAAAACTGTTTTTCACTATAACTAAAATTGAGTTTTTCTATGAAAATTGGCGAAAATCGTCCGAATTTGAAAATTTAACTTGCACTATCGTGTTCAGAGGCACTATTTACACTAAAATTAACACTTTTTACATTGATTTTAGACACTTTTACCACCCTTCGCGATTTTTAAAGATTAAAACGAACGCCTTGAGCTAGCGGAGCGCGGTTTTCGAGCTCCGACGCGTCCGTTCGCGACCGCTGCTCGAGCGGAACTCCCACCTAACCTAACCTAACCTAACCTAACCTAACCTAACCTAACCTAACCTAACCTAACCTAACCTAACCTAACCTAACCTTTTTTTTTTTTTTTTTTTTTTTTTTTTTTTTTTTTTTTTTTTTTTTTTTGTTGTCGCTGGAGGAAACTCATCATGAGGGCCCACCGGCCCGTCAGCCAGTGGGGACTGTGAGACTCCTACTCACTAAAACCTCCAGCGGAACACTTCGCCGCAGTGCAATGGGACGTTACGGGATCGCTTTCGCATTCTACCGTAACGTCCCTGCGGACGGCCCGAACCACGCGGGCCACCTCGCCTGAATCAGGATGCCCTCTGTTCACAGGGCATCCCGACCGCCTCGATGACGTGCAGGGGAGTCGAAGGGTGACCCCCCCGCGGTAGCTCCTCTAGGGTGGCGGGAGAAGGTGCGCATAGCGACGCCTCCTCTCCCCTAGTCGACGGCGACGAATAGGGTGCAAAGCGTTAGCCTCGCGCTCCCTCTCCGCCGTCTCCTTCAGTGAGATGACGGTCTCACTAAAGGAGACCATCGCCAACCAGGACCTCTCATCACGCAGCATGGCCCTCACCACACTGCCTAACGAGAGGTCTCCACCCACTACCGCCATCAAGGCATGGCGCTGGGGAGACCAGGCGGCGCATACCGCGAGGGTGTGGTGCGAGGTGTCCTCGGGCGCACCACACTCATGGCATACGGGCAACGGTTCCCGACGCGCAACCCGACACAAATATCTACCAAAGCAACCGTGCCCGGTAAGCATCTGCGTCAGTCTGAACGTCAGGACGCCGTGTGGCCTCCTAACCCAGCGAGACAAGTGCGGAAGAATCGCACCCACCGTCGCCAGGCCAGCCGCTGGATCCCCCAGTTGCTCCTCCCATCGCCGGATCAGGGCCGCGTCGCAAAGGCGCCTGATCCGCGCGACTCCCTCCCTCGCCGGACGTTCTCCTCTTGCCCGCTCATTCGCCCGAAACTGGTAGACTTCAGCGAGCAACTCCGCCTGGAGATGCCACGGCGGATCGCCCGCCAGAAGTGTGGCCGCCTCATAGGACACCGTACGGTATCCCCTTATCGCCCTCACCGCCAGGACCCGCTGCGCTTTGCGCAATTGGGCCCTGTTAGGTGCGGAGAGGGCGTCGTACCAAACGGGAGCGCCGTACAGCGCCATGGACCTCACAATGCCGGCATATAGCCGCCGGCAAGGAGATCCAGGGCCCCCGACATTCGGCAGAAGTCTGCCGAGGGCCGAGGCGGCGCTGATCAGTCTCGGGGTGAGCTGGGCGAAGTGGACACGGAACGTCCAGCGACTGTCCAGGGTCAGGCCCAGGTATTTCATCTGGGCCCGAACCTCCACCATCCTACCCTGGACACGCAGACATGCGTTGCGTGGGGCACCCTTCCGTGGGCCATGAAAGAGGAGGGCCTCCGTTTTGGAGATGGAGACCCTCAGGCCCAACATTCCTATCCGGTCGACGACAAGATTAGTGCCGACCGTGGCCAAGCGTGCCGCTTCATCATAAGAACGACCCCGGGCTGTGACGAGGGTGTCATCGGCGTAAGCAATTACACCCAACCCGGGAAGAAGCGGACACCGCAGGAGCCAGTCGTAACCAAGATTCCACAGGACCGGGCCCAAGACAGCCCCCTGTGGAACCCCACACTCGACACGTCGCCGACCGACCGTCCCATCTGCCCCTCTCCACGCAACCTGCCTGTCGCGGAGGTATGCGTCCAACACCCGCCGGAGATAGAGAGGCACCCCATGGTATCGAAGCGCCTCTCGTACGGTCTCGGACGGCAGGGTGTTGAAGGCGTTGGCCACATCCACTGAGACGGCTAGCATCACGTCTCCCTCCTCCACTGCGGCCAAGGCCCGTTCCTTCAGGGCGTTCAGGGCGTCCACAGTCGAGCGACCCGCCCTGAACCCGAACTGAGCCTCCGAAAGGCCCGGTCCCACCTCCTCTAGATGCCGAGTGATACGGGCAGCAAGAATGCGCTCGAAGAGCTTGCCCATCTCACTCAGCATCACTATTGGCCTGTAAGCCGAAGGAGAGTCCAGAGGACGACCCCCCTTGGGCAACAGGCACAACAACCCCTCCTTCCAGATCTTCGGGAACTGCCCAACGCGGAGACATGCATTGAACAGATCCCGAAGATCCCCTCCCAGGTATTCCAGGGCGATGTAAAGAACTCGCCCTGGAATACCGTCCGGACCCGGAGCCGTCCGCCTGGCCCGCAGTTGTTCACAGGCCAGGTTAAATTCCCCCGCAGTAATCGGAGGGATTTCCTCCACTCCCTCGAAGAAAGAGGGAGGAGCCATCACTGGGGGGGCGAACTCGGACGATTCCGGGAACAGCCCACCCACCAGTCGCAGTAGGACATCCGGCGGCGTTGTCTCCGTGACCGGGGCGCCATGCGCCCGGAGCTTGTTCCGCGCGCAGATGTACGGGCGCCCCCACGGATCCTTATCCAGGCTCGCCAGGAACTCCTCGCGAGCTGCCGCCTTGGCCTGGCTGATGGCGAGCTGCAAGGTCTTTTTGGCAGCCCGGTAGGCCTGCCGCAGCTCGCTCTCCAAGTCGGGGTCCAGGCCGTGCCTCCTGCGACACCTCACGTAGGCCCTCCTGGACCTACTGGCGGCCGCCCTGAGCTGTGCAATTTCAGGCGACCACCAGTAAACTGCCTTCCGCCGTTGATTCCGGCGCCGTATCCGCGGCATGGCCGCATCGCACACCCTCGTGAGAGCGTCGCGCATGCGGCCAGCCAGCTCCTCGACGTCTGGGCTGGCACCCGTCACACTCCCCTGGGAGCTCCACGCCTCCACGGTGGCCGTCTCACGGACCAGCTCAGTATCGAGCTGGCCAAGGGCCCATCTCGGGAATGTTCGAGAGGGCCCCCTAGGGCTGGCCACCGGCACCGGCCGGGTGGAGACCTCGAACCGCACGTAATTGTGGTCCGAAAGGGTCTCCACCTCCACCTCCACCCTCCAGTTACTCACATTACGCGCGACGCCGGGGGAGGCGAACGATAAGTCCACCACGGACCCCCCCTGCTGTCGCACGCAAGTGAAGTCTGTCCCCACATTGAGCAGGGACAAACCGGAGAGAAGAGCCCACACCTGGACAGCTCGTCCCCGAGCATCCGACGTGGGGTTCCCCCAGGCCTGGGACTTCGCGTTAAAGTCGCCGAGGACGATGATATTCCTCTGCGACTGCCGGCCTACGGCAGCCCTGACGGAGTCGAGAAAGTCCTCGAACTCCGCCAGAGTGCGGTTGGGAGAGAAGTAAACACCAATAACAGTGTACTCCCCCCACCTTGCTACAGCAAATCCCGGGCCCCTCTCGATTGCCGAGAGACGGGGGCCAGTGTTGCTCCCAGCCACTATGGCCACTGAACCCTCCAGGTCCCCCACCCAGTGAGATTGAGGGGGAATATAGTAGGGCTCACTGGCCACCGCCAGACCTATCTCCCACTCGGCCATGGATTGCAGCATTAGATCCTGCGCACCGGCCGAGTGGTTCAAATTCGCTTGCAGGAAGCGGGTTTGTCTATCCATTAAGAGGACATTTCCGCTTCCTCAGCCTGGCGGCTACCAGCACTAATGACGGCCCCGGTCCATTGGGCCATCTTGCCTTTTGTGACAGGTGGTCGGCAGTCACGACCACCCATCGAATGCCCAGAGGGGCGCCCGGCATCGGAGCACACAGCACAGCGAAGAGTCTTCGCCGTGCACTCCGCTGAGAAGTGCCCCTCACCACCACATCGGTTGCAGAGGCGCCCCCTCTCAACCTTAGATGGGCACAGTGGCACGGTGTGGCCAAGGCCCATGCACCTAAAGCAGCGCAAGGGACGCTGCTCCATTACCCTCACCCTGGCCACCGACCAACCCACCAAAACCTTCTTGGCCTCTGCCACCACTTTAGCCGCCATGACGGGGCACTTCACGACGGCTGAGCCCAGGCCTCCCTTCCCCATGTGGATCTCACTGACCCGGACCAAAGATATTGGGCAGTTGCCCGCACGTGCAACTGCCTCGACCACCATCTCCTTGGTAGTCGAGTCGTCCAGGTCCGTGATCCTAAGGTCCGCAGTCTTCTCAGGTCTGGCAACAGTCGCCAGACCATCCAGGACCTGGCGGAGTTTCTCCGCCAACCTTTCCGCCACTTCAGGTGAAGTGGCCGCGGGGAGCTCCAGGATCCTCGCGCCCGTCGCAGCCACCCTGTTGGTGAGTCCCCCATTCACACCCAGCTGCGCTAGGTCCACCTTAAGCCGGGCCATTTCCAGAACCTTCCCGTAGGTGACCCCCTTGGCTGCCGCCTCTTGCGATAATGTGATCATCACAGCGGCAGTGCGCGGCGGAGAGGCCACTTTCGCCTGGAGGGCCTGGGGAGGTTTTGAGGAGCGAGCCTCAGTTGTTCGAGGAGCAGGGGCAGAGGGGACCGTCTTCTTCCCCTTTCCCTTACCTTTCTTGGCCACCGTGGCCCAAGTCTCCTCCTGAGGAGCAGACGCGGAACTGGTCCCGGCCACCGGATAAGACGGGGCCTGGGCCACTGGTGGCGGTAATGCCGTCTGCGGGCGAGCCTTCACCGCCTTCTTCTTGGTCGCCTTTTTCTGCCGCGACTCAACTGCCGAACCATCATCTGCACCCGCCATCACCTCAGCCTCCCTGCGTCTGTCCGCTGCCAAAGGCGGACGAACCGGCGCTTGAGGAGGCAGCCGTGCCTCAATGTTGGACAACCTAGCGTCTAACTTGGCGTCCAACATGTTTCCCATGGTGGCGACTAGAGAGGCCCGAATCTCTTCGAGCCAGTCGCCACCACAGGCCTGCGATGGTCCCGACTTAGCCGCAGAAATCTCCGTCCGCATGCTCGAGAACTCTTTCCTATGAGCCTTCAGCTCCTCCTTCAAGGCCTCAACCTCTTTGCGTAGGCGGGCATTGTCCCTCTCTAGACGGCGTGACTCCTCGGCCACAGTGCGCGTCGCATAAGCCTCAACTACGTTCTGTAGTGTGGCAGCCGATTTTTTCAATTGGTGCGCCATGGTGCCCTTTAGATTCGTCGATTTTTTGACGACCTCATAGACCGCTGCCACACTAGCGTAGGCAAGCTCCTTCAATTCGGCCGACGTCTGTTGCATCGGCTCTTTGGGGGGGGCCGGAGTCTCTGTGTCAGAGAGTTCCCGACCAAAATCAAAGACCGCTTCGCGGCCACGCGTCTTTCTAAAGGCCCGTGCCTCCAGCGCCTTCTCAAATTCGGCCTCCCGGGCCTCACACTCCATCTCGCGGAGTTGCGCACGCGCACGCGTCAGGCAAGTGCCTGAACCACCACCTGTACACCCTCTGCGCGCCTTCTGGTTTCTCGCGCTAACCGTCTGTTCTGTCTCCGTTTCAGAGCCAGAACTCTGCAACGGAGGCACATTCGCCGCCCTTTTGCGCCCTATCGAGCAGTCCGAGTCCGTGCCAGCGTCGGAGTCCATTTGGGCCCCTCAACCAACACGACACACCCAAACAACCACAAAAACCCGACACAAACAACCAAAAAACCAAACCACCAAGAAAAATCAAAAAACCCGTAAAACAAAGCCAAAGTCAAACATTTGAGGAAGCAGACATATCCGGGAAGCAAAAACAAGTCGTTAGAAATCCAGAACAACACCAAAACAATCACCTTACCGCCGCCTTTAATTTGGCGGCTTGCGGCTCTCGCTATGGTATTGCCCCAGTCCACCTTAGCTTTCGCAAGGAACGGCTTGCGGCTCTCGTTTCAGTATTGCTCGCGGTCACCTTATGGCTCAATACAAGCTATACCGCTCAACCTAACCTAACCTCCAACCTAACCTAACCTAACCTAACCTAACCTAACCTAACCTAACCTAACCTAACCTAACCTAACCTAACCTAACCTAACCTAACCTAACCTAACCTAACCTAACCTAACCTAACCTAACCCAGTCCCGCTCGAGCTGCGGAGGCGAGCGCACGCGTGCAAACAGCGAAAACCGCGCTCCGCTAGCTCTAACGGTTCGAAAGATACGATAAAAATAAGAAAAGTGGAAAAAGTGTCCTATTAAGACCTAAAAAGTGTTAAATCCGAGGTGAAAAGTGTCGATAAGCATAGTGTGCAACTTTGTTTTTTGGAAATCGCACGAGTTAAACCGTTTTTGGACAAAAAACCGAAATTTGGTTTTCGACCAAACAGTTTTCTGCGAACGCTGCCTTCAGATGATCTACGACCCCCAAATTTTAAGTGCGCGTCGTGAAGTGATCAGTGACCTCCATCTGTGACCCAAGTTTCAGATTTTTCTGACAACGCTAAGTGGCCCAAAAAGGCAAAAAAACAAGAGTGACGCAATTGCTCCTTTCTAAGTCGAGCAATTGCGAACGCCGAAAACTGCCCAGGATCGAAGCCCGGACCAAGAGGATTACGACAAGGTTTCTCCCGTTAATATATCTCTGTTAGAACCAAAGTTATTGAATATTTAAATTTGTAAATTTTTAGACCTAAGTTTAGACACTAATATCTAGGAATTATCAGTGACGACCCCCCCTGGAAAAAATTTATATTATAGTACAATTCCTTAAGAATTTTTCAGTCCAAGTTTTATCCAAATCCGTTCAGGGGATCCTGAGATATTAGTGTTCATATTTTTTAAGGAAAAAGTTCATGAACATTTAAGTTTAGATATTTTTTACGTAAATTTCCATATATAGATTGTTGATTGTAAAATTGTTTGTACGTTGAAGAATATATTTTTTGATTAAAATTCTCACATTTTCTAAAAAGTCAAAAATTTAGGAAAATAGCATTCGGAACCTTTAGACAATAACTAATTAAAATTATTTTCAAAATTAGTTCAGGTAAAAATTTTTTATTTTTCTCACAATTTAAATTTAAAAATATTAAAAATTTCCAAAAATTCCTAAAAATAAAAAATTAAAATAGTAAATATAATAGAAAACTGCATCAAATAAAGATAAAAAATTTTTGGCCCAACAAAAGTCGCACCATTTTAGATCTAGTAATAAATTATAAATTCAACGTACAAAAAATGTACAATTTTAAATTATATTAGTTAGTGGGAGGAGCTTGTTCGCATATAAGATCGCCAAGTTCGAGCGGTAGTGTAAATATTATAATATTATTAAATTGTTAGTTCTATTGAATCGAGAAAGTTCCGGAAGATTCCCGAATGTTCTCGAACTTATAGTATAAAGTGCCAAGTTAGAATCGAGATATAAAATATATTATTAAAATTGACTTTTATCAGATTTTCGACCTTAGTGACATAGATTTTTCAATCTATTAATTTTGTTGGTAAAGTTCGAGTCGAAGTTGTAAATAAATTATTAAATTGAATATTTTCGACCTTATTGACATAGGTTTTTGAACCTATTAAATTTATTAGAAAAATTGGGATCCGAGAATTTTCTCGACTTTGATATATTTTATTGACTTAGAAAAATTATTTACATTATAGTTTTAGGTATAGGTCTGGGACGGGAATCGAACCCGCATACCAGAATTTCGGAAAAATTTTTCTAACTCCTTTTCTTGCAATTTTGTTTTTTGTGCTTTTGTTCGAGTCCACACCCCTTCCCCCCCCCCCCCCCCACTTTCCCTTCCAAAAACCCAAATTTGGCAGGTGCACCCCCCACCCCATTTCTAACAACTTCCAAAACCCGACCCCGCCAAACGTCTTCCCACGAAACCCCCCCCCCCCCCCCAGAAGATACCCCCCCACCTCGGACAGAAGATAGGATTACTCCAAAACTGCTGAACCGATTTCGACAATCTTGGTGTCGGATAAAAGCCCTTAAGGAGCCCAATCTAATACACCAACCATCATATTTTTAAAACTACCCCTATTAGTATAAAACCCACAAAAACCTGTTTTTCTAAATTTGCACTCCTACGTTTTCTCTAGAAAAAATATATCTTAAACCTTATTACCTTTATACACATATTCCGAATTAATATTCATAAATTTCTTTTAAACCACCCTTATATCACCCCTTGAAAGAAAAATAATTATAACTTGGACAATTTTAGAGTTAGGTACCCCGACTTTGGGCTCATTTTAAAGGGCTCGACTAGACCTAACTCCCCTGCACAGAGCTAGGTCTCCCAGACGCACACACAAAAAATTTGTAATTTTGACTTGGGAAAAAATTTTTTGAAAAATTTTCTTTTTAACATATAAGCAGGATCTTATTTAATAGTCGATAGTTCAAAAGGGCTAATCAAGACTTAACTCCCCTGTACAGAGTTAGGTCTCCCAGACCTAGTAGTAGTAATATCTAGACCTAAGAATTAGATTAAGTAATTTTAAGAAATTGATAATTATTTAAGTGGACCTTAAATAATATAGCAAAGACATCTGAGCTCTATACACTCAGTAATTATTTGTATTACATCCTGACATAGACCGAACCAACACACAAAATGTTTCATACACCGAAAAACTCAAATCCTTCAACATCAGTTACTGCATCCACCACAAGAACATTATCTACGCCACGTTCACAAACGGCTTCCCCAAATACACCAGGCTCATCCACATCATCTACAACATCTAAAAGGCCGCGAGTGGAGGAAAACCTTAACACAATGGATGAAATTCTAGCCAAAACGAAGAAATACGTGGAAAGGATTATGTTTAACCTAAAACTTTCGGGAAATATGAAACGATCAATAAAGGAAGAGATCACCTCAAGTACCCAGGGACTCCATGATATGGTAGTACACTGCACCAAACTAAAAGCGGAAGAAATGGCAGGCCAGTACCAATATTTCGCTCAACAAAGTGAAGTAAGCCATCAAGCTATAAAAGCCCTAGGAGAAGCAACAAATTTTCAGATTAAAAATACCTGCGACCTAAAACAAGATATGGAACAACTTAGACTAAATTTACAGGAAGACTTCAAAAACATAAATAAGAAACTATTGGAAATTGAAAGCAAAAATTTAGAAGTAGAAGTAGTAAGACACAACATAGAACCAGACGAAAAAACCTTTAGGGAAATTTTAGAAAACATCAAAATTCAGACTACCATATCGGAGAAAACCCACCAAGAAATCACGGATCTTAAAGAAGAGATAAAAGAGATCAAAATAAAACAAACAGAAGAAAAAAGTACACAAGAACAAGAACCAAAGGTGCAAAAAACTTACGCAGAAGCAGCATCCTCAGAAAAACCAAAGTCCACCCTCTGCCTATTAGTGGGCACGGATCAAGTAATGGACACTAGCGAGGACGTTATATCAAAGGTCAGGAAAGTGCTGAAGCCGAGGGAAACTGGACTCCAGATTTCCAAGCTGCGTAAGGTCAAGGACCAGAGAATTTTGATTGGAACAGAAAATGAAGAAGACTACAAAATCATTAAGACAGCATTACAGAAAGAGAACTTTAGGACAGAGGAGAAGTCAAACAAAGACCCACTTGTAATCATTAAAAATGTTAACAAAAGTAACTCGGACGAGGAGATAATAGAGGCAGTAAAACAGCAAAATAGGAGCCTAGTGCACGACATACCAGATGAGGAGTACAGAATAAAAATGAGACATAGGCGGAAAGCGAGAAACCCCCAGGAGACCCATATAGTACTACAGGTTTCACCCATACTCTGGAAAAGGCTCACATCTGCAGGAAAAATTTTCGTCGACGTTCAATATGTGCCAGTTTTCGACCTGTCGCCGTTGGTCCAATGCTCAAGATGCTTAGCATTCGGCCACGGCAAAAAATGGTGCACAGAGACCGTAGACTTGTGTAGCCACTGTGCGGGGCCTCACATGAGCAACCAATGCCCTAGCAAGACAGCAGGAGAGGCACCCACATGCAGAAATTGCCAGCATGCGAAGCTGCACGAGATGGGGCATAACGCATTTGATAATGCGTGCCCTGTACGAAAAAAATGGGACTCCCTTGCCCGTTCCAGCGTCGCATACTGTTGAGAAACCCGAAGCATCAGACACAATAAGCGCAGGGTATCATTGGTATACCCAGAAACTAAGAAGAACTTAATTTCAGTCGCAATGTCGAAAAAGCCGAAGGATAACCAACACACTCACCACAAATCACCTACAACTCCTCCTCATCACAACACTCACACCAATCTATACACAAACAAACATCCCAATGTAAATAGAGTATAAGACCATAAGTAAATAAATAAATGTACTGAAAAAAAAAAAAAAAAAAAAAAAAAAAAAAAAAAAAAAAAAAAAAAAAAAAAAAAAAAAAAAAAAAAAAAAAAAAAAAAAAATACCTTACATAAAAATTGACAAAACAGTACGAAACCTAGCATAATAAAAGTAACTGTAAGAAATAAAGTATATATATATATTATAATTAATATATAGTATGTACTATTAGAATACATATGTTGTAAAATAATACTCGCACACTATAAAAGGATGCGTTTAATAGATGTGGGCTATCATCGATAACCTATAATATTGTAAATTAGCACCTAGAATTAAGATAGATTAAACAGCACTAAGCTCATTAATCCATGTAGCACTCTTAACGAAAACTTGTATAGCAGCACAAAGCATTTTGTTTGGAAATTATGTAAAATAGATAAATAAGATAGCATTGTAATTATAAGATACACATTCTCTTCTTCATAAGCATTGAAAATAAATATTAAAGTAGTATAACCCACTCATAGTCAATCATGTAAATATTATGTTAAAAATAAGTAAATATAAGTAAATATTATTATGTCTAAAAACTTAAAACTATGTAAAAGTAGCAAAATTATAGAAATCTCTTAGGCACCAATAAATATATAACAGTATTTAAAGTATAACATATAGATAAATAATAAAGCGCAGCATGGTCTCAGTAACTTACCTGCAAATAGTAGCAATGTAATAAAGATTATTGTAGAAAATCAAAACCCTTCTGGTTTTAAAATAAACTCAGTAGTAATTGAAATTTGCATAAAAAGATCTCCGATCATCACGTTGGAGGACATTCGGTCTTTTAAAAAAAAAAAAAAAAAAAAAAAAAAAAAAAAAAAAAAAAAAAAAAAAAAAAAAAAAAAAAAAAAAAAAAACCTAACCTAACCTAACCTAACCTAACCTAACCTAACCTAACCTTTTTTTTTTTTTTTTTTTTTTTTTTTTTTTTTTTTTTTTTTTTTTCGTCAGGAAACCCTGTTGCCGGGTACCCGCCGCCTGGGGAAGAACGACGGGTTATGTGGGGCTCCTGCCGTGCTAGAGATGGTAAGCGCACGGCAGCCTACCCACTAAAACCTGACGGTGTCCACCTTGATCGCCTTAGTGCCGGGAACACGGGAACAGGAAATCATCCGCGAACCCGACGGCGATAGCCCTGCGGCTCGTCTCGGTGTCGGAGGGTGGAGGAGGCACCCTCAACGACCACAACTGGAGTGGCGCGCGGCGGACACCGCGCGCGCCTACTCGGGCCAGGTGACTAGGCGGCAGACTTCCCCAAGTCTACCGCCCTCTGGCTAGTGTTAGGGGGGGAGGCGGCGGTCTTGTGCCGCTCTCCGGCGCCCGGTCCGTCGTCGGCGGATGGCGAGATCGGAAGTTGCCTCTCTTTCTCTCTCCGCCGACTCCTTCTGCGACATCACGACCTCGCAGAAGGTCTGGACGGCATCCCAGGACCTTTCACTCTCGACCATGGCTTTGATCACGGCCGGGAGCGACAGGTCATCCCCCACAACACTTTGGAGCGCCTCCCGCTCTGACGCCCAGGCTGGGCATATCTCCAAGGTATGCTGCGCGTCCTCATCATTGCAAGCGCTGCAATGGTGGCAGCGCGCGTCCGGTTCTCTTCCGGCGACGCGGCACAGGTATCCGCCGAAGCACCCATGTCCCGTGAGGATCTGCGTCAACCGGAATGAGAGGACGCCGTGACTTCTGTTTAACCATTGCCTTAGGACAGGATGTACAGCGTCAATAGTCCTTCGGCCGGCTGTAACATTCTGCAATCTTGTAAGCCATACTTCTATTGTGGCATCCCGCTCATCGTTGTTGATTGGTGCTGGACTTAGGTCCCCGGATACATACTCTCGACGTCGATGGTACGTCGACGCCAAGGTCTGGGCGTCCAGGTCCCATGGCAGAACTCCTGCTAGCACGCACGCTACTTCTGCTGAGATGGTTCGATAGCCCCTCGCTACTCTCAGGGCTAGTACTTTCTGCGACTGCTTCAACACAGCCACATTCTCTCGGCTGAGTGCATCTGCCCATATAGGGGCACCATAGAGCGCCATGGACCGTAACACGTTGAGGTAAAGGCGTCTGCTGGAAGAATTCGGTCCACTCAAATTTGGTAGGAGCCTACTGAGTGCGCCAGCTGTCTTCGTTAGTTTGAGCGCAAGTTTGTCAAAATGCGCTCGAAATTTCCATCGGCTGTCGAGCACGAGTCCTAGATACTTCATCGTACTCGACAAGCCGATGTGGACTCCATCTACAATAATCTGAGTGCCTGACGGTGGTGCTCGTCGAGGGCCGTGAAAGCACAGCGCCTCGGATTTTTCTAGGGCAACCTCCAGCCCTAGCCTGCGTATTCTACCCACAACATGGGCCACTCCGGCCGTCGCTACAAGCGCCGCTTCGGTAGGGTCTTTTGCTCGCGCCATAACCAAGGTGTCATCTGCGTAGCACACTACACTGACTCCTCTCAGTGTTCTACCTCTGAGGACCCAGTCGTAGCCAATGTTCCACAGGATCGGACCGAGGACTGAGCCCTGTGGAACACCGCACGACACTTCACGTCTTCTCCAGCCGTTCCGTTCCGGGAAGACCACAGATCTATCGGATAGGTAAGCTCCGATTACACGGCGCAGGTAGGTTGGCACCCCGTGGTAGCGGAGTGCCTCCCTGATGCAAGCCCAGGGTAAGGAGTTAAAGGCGTTTGCGATGTCAAGGGACACCGCAAAAACTACCTCACCCTGGGAAACCGCATCCTGCGCGCAGGATTTCACTAACTGGATGGCATCTATAGTTGAGCGACTACTGCGAAAACCATACTGTGCATCCGATAGATCCGGTCCAATCTCCACCATGTGCTTGGTCAAGCGCCCAACTACAATGCGCTCAAAAAGTTTAGCCATCTCATTGAGCAGCACGATGGGACGGTAAGCGGAGGGAGACTCCGCCGGACGCCCTTCCTTCCTGAGAAGAACCAACCTGCCTGTCTTCCACCTCTGTGGAATTGTGGCTTGAGCCAGACAGGCAGTGAATAATTCCCTCACACAAGGCCCTAAAGCGTCCAACGCAAGAGCTAACGCACGACCAGGTATCCCATCCGGCCCCGGGGCAACGGACTTCCCGCGCATGCGCGCAACTGCATCTGCCATCTCCGCTTCAGTGACACCCATTACATCTTCTTGGCCTGTCTCGTCTGCAGCCGCCGTCCGTGAGACCATTTGCGGCACCGTGAAGTTATCCCGATGTGGGAAGAGACTCTCCAGCACGCCTTGCAACACTCCCTCGTTGAGCGTTTCAGTTAGTGGAGGAGCCCAGGGGCGAAGCTTGTTCATTACTAATCTGTAAGGTGTGCCCCACGGGTCTCTATTGAGCTCCTCTAGCATTTCGGCCCTGCCCTCGGTTATGGCCCTGGCGATTTGGGCTTGGAGACGTGATTTTGCCTGCGTATATTCCGCATATCTCCCATCCTCCTCCGTTTGGTTTCTTCGCACCCTCCTTCGGCAGCGCAAGTAGCGGCGTCTAGCAGCCACGCAGTCCTCGCGCAGTCGTGCAATTTCTGCAGTCCACCACCACACCTGCTGCCTCGGTGAGCGACGCCTGGATCTGGGCATTGAAGAGTCACAGATCCGCTTTATAAGCTCTTCTATGCGGGTTGCTGCCTCTTCCGGAGATGATATGCGGAGGGGCAGCCAAGAGGCCACAACTGATGCCTCTTTAAGCAGCTCTTGGTTGAGGCGTTTGAGCTGCCACCTTGGACCGCTCTCCCTCGGGATACAGTAAGGGGTTGGCGGCCCCGCCGGATGAGTGGAGATCTCATATTGGATGTACAGATGGTCTGAGAGCGTCTCCACATCATCCAGCACTCGCCAACCGTGTATACGGCGCGCTAAGGCAGGGCTGGCAAACGTTACGTCCACGATGGACCCACCCTGCCGTCGCACGCACGTGTTAACCGTTCCCCGATTCAGGACGGTTAAGCCAGTGGCAACAGTCCACTCCTCAAGCGATCGCCCACGGGCATCTGTCACTGGGCAACCCCAAGCACCTGATTTGGCGTTTAGATCGCCAGCCACCAGTATGTAGCGGTGTCTACTTTGAGATATTAGTTCTCCAAGACCGTCTAGGAAGTTGTCGAACTCAACAAGGGTCTTATTCGGGGAGAAGTAGACACCTACCACCAGCGTTTCGCCCAGCAAGGCCATGACGACTCCGGACCTTTTCTTGACTCGAGTGAACAGCGGTGCACCTGCGCTAAACTGGGCGACGAGTGCAACTGTCCCGTCATTGTCACCGACCCAATTGTCCCTCTGTGGAACATAGTATGGCTCCGAGAGTACCGCCAGCTGCGTAGACCACTGTGCCATACTTTGGACTAGAAGATCTTGAGCCCTGGCACAGTGGTTTAGATTTGCCTGTAGAACGGTGGCCATTAGTGTTGCTCCGTTCTTTGCTCCTCTGTGCGCAACCGTGTTGCACTGGCCGCTGGACGTTTGCCTCTCTTCTTTTCCTTTTCTAAGGCTCGAGCACAGGCGACACTGCCAACAATGTGATTTGCCGGCCGTTTGGCTGACTCACATACAGGGCAGTGTGGCACCGCGGAACACTGCGAGCGTCTATGACCAGGTTGTCCGCAGCGAAAACATTGGCTGCTACGGTCTACATCACCAGTGCACTTCGCCGCCACGTGCCCTGTTTCGTGGCAGCGGAAACATCGTTGCTGTCGTGGCTGTAGCAATTTTACTTGCGCCGTTATAAAGCCAACTCGTATCCTGCTCTCAGCTGCGACCTTTTGAGCAGCCATGATTGGGCATTTAATCCAAGCTGACTTCAGTTCAAAGCGGTTCCGACGTATTTCACCGACTTTTACAGTGTCTTTGTCGCAGCCCCCAATCTCACTGACCGCCTTTATTAGGTCATTAGGTGTCACCGAGTCTTCGAGCCCCAGTATCCGAAGCTCGGCGCACTTCACCGGCCGGGATATTAGCACGTCTTCACCGTCAAGTATGGTGGCAAGTTGCTGTGCTAGAGCATTAGCCTTGTCATCGTTGTTGGTGCCAGGTAGTTCCAGCATCCTGGCACCGGTAGCAGCCACCTTGTAGCGCACGTCCTTGATGCCCAGGCCATTTAGGTCTAGCTTTTGCTTGACCTGGGTAAACACTTCTTCGTATGTTATATTACGCTCGACAGCTGAGGGCTGGAGCTTGAGGACCACCGCAGCAGAACGTGGAGGCTTCAGCTTGACTGGTTTAGCTGAACCTGTTACTCCCTTCTTTTGGGCTGGTTTTGTTGCCCCTGCCTTCTTTTTTGCACCTCTCTTGGCTACAACGTTCCAACCTTCCGAGGTATTATTGGTGGACAAGGGTGGTATGTCGCCGGTGGGAGCAACTGATTGAGCAGCCTTTGAGGGCGCTTTCTTCTCTTTCTTCTCCTTTTTCTTCTTTTCCTTCTTGTTTTGCGCCTTAGGTCCGGGATTGGCAGGAGCCATAAGGGTAGTCGGAGTGGCCTCCGACCTTCTTGAAAGAACTGTGTCTGAGATCAACGGCACTGGAACTCGTTGCTCTCTTAACAGTTTTGCCTCTAACGCTTCAATACGGTCACTCATCATGGTGCCCACCTGCACTATTATGGAGCGAGCCAGTTCATCAGCGTGAGGTTGTGCCAGGCTCGACGTAGAGGTAGACGTCATCTGTTCTACAGAAGTTTCTCGCGGAATGATGTTGTGAGACTTCTGTAGTTCGAGTTCCGACCTCATATCTGCTACCTCCTTCCTCAGTTCGGTGATCTCGTTCTGCAGCTTCTGATTATTAGCTCGTAACTGAGCCGTCTCCTCGGACGCTGTGCGCTTGGCCAGCTGGTCTACTGCTGATGCAATCGCACTCGCGGCCTCCTTTAGGGCTTTTGAAAATGTGCCCTTTAAGTTGCCAGATTTTGTAGCAACTTTTTCGATTACATCCAGGCTAGTTTTTACTTTAGCCTGGAGATCCGACACTAATTCCGACTCCCCTTCACCTCTGGTTATGTTAGGGGAAGTATTCGCCTGGCGTTGTTCGGCTCTGGTCTTGAGTGCCGATGTCATGTCCACCACCTCCATCTCCGCTCTGAGCATGAGCTCCTCTCTTTTCGCGTCATTCAAAGCGCGTTTTGCTTCCGCGAGACCTACGTATTGTCCCGTAGTCGGTGGACGACCTCTACTGCGGTTAACCATTACCCTATCTTTTGGTCTCACATCGTCTTCAGGCGACCCCGACTGACTACGGGCTGTGGTACCTTTAGCAAGCACTCCTGGGCGCTTATTCAGCACGGCTCGGACTTTGCTTAAAGATCGCACTCCTTTGCTTGACGCAACGCCTGCGCCTCCGCCAGTCACTGGCACGTTCGTCTCTCCGCCCATCTCAGGCACGTTCGTCTCTCCGCCCGTCTCAGGCACATTCGTCTCTCCGCCCGTCTCAGGCTCCTCGTCATTTGGGTTTTTGTATTTAATTTTCTCCATACTGTTCCCACGAGTATGGGGGATTGGAAGGTCCATCCGAGCGGTGCCCCCTGCACCCGGATAAGCCTAAGCGTAACCCGCTAGAGTGTCGGCCGGTACTCTAGCGGGGGAAGCAGTAGCGACTGAACAACCCATCAGCCATGCATCCCCTCGCGCTGCTACGCCGCTTGGGATTCGGGGTAATTTTTTATAGAGGTTTTCTTCCTCGCGACCCGGGCAGTTAAGCCGAGGCCCTCGGTCCCAGTTCCCGGCCGCTAGACATGACAACAGCACCGGGTTCTTGGATTACGAGTTGAGGAGGGCGTTGCACGGGAAGTGCAGCCCGGCTGCGCAGTGAAGCGCTCGCCGAACCCGCCCCACCTCGGTGCTGATCCACAGCTTCGGCTTTGTTTACGGTGTGCTCCGCTAGGCCGTGGGGTTAACAAACCCCTAAGGCACGCCCATGCCTAGTTGGTTTTGGTCCGCGCCGGATTGCTCCGGTACCACACGCGTTACAGTGCGAGTGGCATTCCCCTATCCGCCACCTGGGGACGCGCCCGGTAGGAGGACCAACAACTCCCTCGGGACCTAACCTAACCTAACCTAACCTTTTTTTTTTTTTTTTTTTTTTTTTTTTTTTTTTTTTTTTTTTTTTTTTTCCGTGTGGAAACCCATTACGGGTACCCGCCGCCTGGGGAAAAGCTGACGGGTTATGTGGGACTCCTTCCGCGCAAAGATAGTAAGCGCGCGGAAGTTTACCCACTAAAACCACACGAGGTCCACTCTATCGCCTCCGGGCTGGGGTCACAGGTATCCAGATTCATCTGTAGACCCCAGCGGCGAGTTCCTGTTGAGGCTCGTCTCGGTGTCAGGGGGACAAGATCATCCCTGACGGATTCCTCGAGTGGCGCGCGGTGGACTCCGCGCGCGCCGACTCGGGCCAGGTGACTAGGCGGCAGACTTCCCCAAGTCTACCGCCCTCTGGCCAGTGTTAAGGGGGGAGGTGGCGCTCGTGTGCCGCCCTCCGACGCCCGGTCTTTCTGCGGCGGATAGCGAGATCGGAAGTCGCCTCCCTCTCTCTCTCCGCCGCCTCCTTCTGCGACATTACGACCTCGCAGAAGGACAGAACGGCGTCCCAAGACCTTTCGCTGCCAGCCATGGCAAATATCACAGCCGACAGCGTCAGGTCCGCCCCCACAACACTGATGAGCGCCTGGCGCTCAGTCGCCCAAGCTGGGCACTCCTCCAGCGTATGCTGCGCCGACTCGTCGGGACAGCTGTCGCAGTGGTGGCAACGCGGAGAGGGCTCCCTCCCGGCGACCCGACACAAGTACCCCCCGAAGCATCCATGCCCCGAGAGGATCTGTGTGGTGCGGAAGGTTAGGACGCCATGCCGCCTGTTCAACCACTGAGCAAGAATAGGACGAACCGCCTCGATTGTCCGTCGGCCAGCGCAAGGGTCCTCCAGCCTGGACCCCCATTCCTCAATTGCGGCAACCCGCTCGTTCTCTTGCTCAATCGGGCCCGATGATGATGCGGTGAGATACTCCGACGCTAGGCCTCGACGCCGACGATATATCGACGCCAAGGAGCGCGCGTCCATCTCCCAGGGCAGAATAGAGGCCAACACACACGCCACGTCCGCCGAAATGGTACGGTACCCCCTGATTACCCTTATCGCCATCGCTCTCTGCGCCCTCCGCAGCAGAGCGATGTTTTCGCGATTCAGGGCATCCGCCCATACTGGGGCACCGTACATTGCCATGGAGCGCACCACACCTGTGTAGAGCTTCCGAGTTTGTACACTTGGCCCCCCGATGTTAGGAAGGAGCCTGCTCAACGCTGAGGCCTCTTTCAGCAATCGCGGCACTAGGGCGTCGAAATGCGCATGGAAGTCCCACCGGCTGTCGAGTAGGAGTCCCAGGTACTTCATCGTACTCTTCACGCCGATGTGGACCCCCTCGATGGTTATGTGCGCATTTGACGGAGGCGCCCTCCTAGGACCGTGGAAACATATTGCCTCTGATTTTTCCAGAGCCACTTGTAGTCCGAGTCTCCGGATTCTTGCCACCACATGCGCAACCGCTGCCGTTGCCAAGATAGTTGCTTCCCTAAAGGTTGCCCGTTGCGCCGTGACCAGCGTGTCATCAGCGTAGCAGGTGACCTCCACTCCTCGCAAAAAGGTGCCCCTGAGCACCCAGTCGTATCCGATGTTCCACAAGAGTGGTCCAAGTACCGACCCCTGTGGAACACCACACACGACTTCACGGCTTTCCCAGCCATCATCCTGCACTGGAAACGTTACCCGCCTCTCCGACAGGTAGGCCCCTACAACACGACGGAGGTAGTTCGGCACCCCATGGTAGCGGAGCGCCTCCCTAATGCAGCTCCAGGGCAACGCGTTAAACGCGTTCGCTATATCAAGCGAAACCGCGATAACAACGTTGCCCCGAGAGACTGCCTCCTGTGCATGGGACCTGACGCGCAGAATGGCATCTACAGTCGATCGTCTACCGCGGAAACCAAACTGGACGTCAGAGAGGTTAGGCCCTCTTTGCTCTAAATGCGCAAGCAAGCGCCCAGCGACAACGCGCTCAAAGAGTTTGGCCACTTCGTTCAGGAGGACAATGGGGCGATATGCGGACGGACTTTCTGCGGGTCGCCCTTCCTTTTTCAGAAGGACTAATCTGCCTGTCTTCCACCGCTGTGGAATTATGGCTTGAGCCAGACAGGCAGTAAACAGTCCTCGAACTCGCATCTCCATAAACTCCATGGCCAGAACCCAGACTCGCCCAGGTACCCCATCAGGGCCAGGGGTAACGTTTTTCGAGCGTAAACGTGCCACAGCTCCGGACAACTCCTCTTCACTTACTTGCTGCCCCTCTTCGCAATCTTCCCAATCCGATGGGGGTGCTACCATAGGTGGCGGCTGATGTTCTACCTGCTCACCATACGGAAATAAAGCTGCAACTATATCCCGCACCACTCCTGGCTCCAATGACTGTGTAAGTGGGGGGGCCGCAGGACGGAGTTTGTTTCGGACCATCCTGTAAGGCGTCCCCCAGGGATCGCGATTGAGCTCCTCCAGCATGCGCTCTCTGGCCGTGGTCTGCGACTCAGCGATTGCCACTTGTAGTCTGGTCTTCAATGTGACATAAGAAGCGTACAACCTTTCCTCTTCTGCTCGATGTCTTTCCCTGTCATTATCATTGCGGCTTCTAAAACGACGCCTCCGACAGCGCGTGTACTGGCGTCTGGCAGCCACACATTCCTTTCGCAAATGTGCGATCGCCGCCGACCACCAGTACACCTGGCGCCTAGACGGGCATCGCCTAGAGCGAGGCATAGATGCGTCACAGGCTCGTGTGACCAGCTCTTTCAGCCTTTCAGCAGAGTCTTCTACGCTCTCGGTGTCTTGGGGCAACCATGAGGCCACCATTATTGCCTCCTTTAGCACCTCAATGTCCAGGCACTTCAGCTGCCACTTCGGACCGTCCTCTCTTGAGCTGCGATTAGGACTACGAGGCACCGCCGGATGTGTGGAGACTTCGAAAGAGATATAGAGGTGGTCCGATAGAGTCTCCACATCATCCAGCACTCTCCAGTCCTGAACACGGCGTGCTACAGCAGGGCTCGCGAATGTGACATCCACGATGGACCCACCCTGTTGTCGCACGCACGTGTTAGCCGTCCCTCGATTGAGGACAGTCAAATTGGTGGCAACTAACCACTCCGCAAGGGTTCTTCCCCGCGCATTTTCTACTTCCGAGCCCCACATGCTAGATTTTGCGTTAAAATCGCCCGCAAGAAGAATTTCAGCAGGTTCAAATCTAGCAATTGTCTCCCCCAACCTTTCTAAGAATTCCTCGAACTCAGCTAGAGTTTTGTTGGGGGAGAAATATGCCCCGACTATAGCCATCCGACCCAGAAGTGCCGCGACGCATCCTGATCTTTTCACGACACGTGAAAAGGGTGGAGCGCCAGTGGCGACCTGGGTCACGATTGCAACCTGACCATCCTGATCTCCTGCCCAGTTGTCCCTTTGAGGAACTAAATATGGCTCCGCAATCACTGCAACCTGTACCGACCATTGGACAAGGCTCTGCACGAACAAGTCCTGGGCCCTGGCACAATGGTTAAGATTGCCTTGTAGAAACTTTAGGGCCATATCTACGTCTCAGTTCGTACCGACGCATCCTTACGGCGAACTACCTGGCCTGCTGGATCAGATGTTTCCACTCTTTTTGACTCTTTTTGACGGGACCGGATACAAGCTGCGCTCCCTATTACATGATTTGCAGGTCTTTTCGCAGTATCGCATGCGGCACAGTGGGGTGCAGCAACACACTGCTTCCGCTTATGCCCTGCCTCACCACACCAGAAACATTGGTCGCTGCGGTCCACGGGGCTAGAGCATCTGGCTGCGACATGGCCAGGCTCATGGCAGCGAAAACAGACCAGTGATCTGGGTTTTAAGAGATTCACTTTTGCCGATGTGAATCCGACCCAAAGACGTCCAGCGTCCACCAGGTTTTTCGCCACTGACACTGGGCAGCGCACCCATGCTGTGCCAAGGCCAGCACTGTTGCGGCGAATTTCACCCACCCGTACTGCATCCTGTTCGCAGCCACCAACTCGACCAACCGTCTGGGCTAGCTCCTCCGACGTAACGGAGTCCTCTAAGCCGACTATGCGAATTTCCGTAGATTTAGTGGGCCTAGACACCGCCACTTCACCGTCCACGAAAATCTCCCTAATGCGGCGCGCGAGAGAGTCTGCTTTGTCCGCACTACCAGCACCAGGTAGCTCAAGCATTCTCGCGCCCGTAACCGTCACTTTGTATCTCATATCGCGAATGTCCAGGTCCGTCAGGTTAACGTCCTTTTTGACCCGGGCGAACACGTCGCGATAAGTGATATTTTTGCTCGTTGCATTCGGCATCAGTTTTAGCACCACCGCTGTTGATCTCGGTGGGCGCAGCTTTGGTGCTTTGGGCGTTGCTTTACCAGCCCCTGTCTCCTTTGCTTTAGGTCTGATTGTGTTTGTCGATTTTTTAGGTTTCCTTGCGACTATGTTCCATCCTTCAGTTTGGTGTTCATTAGAAGGGAGCGATGCTGATGGAGTTACATCGGATGGACCTTCTTGTACAACTGTTAATAGTCCAGGCAGGTTTTTGACCTTTTTGGCTTTGGCCTTCCTCGTCTTTTTCCTCGACGGCTTTGCTGCATTAGCCGGAGCTGTGAGAGTCGGCACCCGTGCTTCTCTAACCACTTCGGCGTTTACTTCGGCGTTCACATTTGACCCACCCTCTGCGTTGTCAGAGATCAGAGGTTCCTGGTTCGGTAGGAGTCGCTTTTCCAGGGGTTCTAGCCGGGCATTCATCATGGCACCTACCTGGGCCACTATTGTCTGCACTAGCTCCTCTGTGTCCATTTTCTTGCTCCCCAGGTTCTGTTCCGGTTCTACTGGGGGTGGTGGTGGTGGTGGCGTCACTGTTCTAAGTCTTTCCAGCTCCGCTCTCATAGACACTACTTCTTTTTTGAGATCCGCCACCTCTGCCTCAAGCTTAGTGTTCGCTGCGCGGAGCTGTACCGCCTCCTCCGATGCAGTGCGCCGAACAAGAACGTCCACGGCACTCGCAATTGCAGCTGCAGCATCCTTAAGGGCTTTCGAAAATGTTCCCTTCAAGTTTCCGGACTTAGTGGCGACTTTTTCGATGACTTCCAGGCTGCCTCTGACTTTAGCCTGGAGCTCGACTACCGAATTCGCCTCCTTATCTCGGGGAGAAGCAGCTGTAGACCTATCTGGTAGTTGTGGGCTGGCTCTGATCTTGAGGGCCGATGCCATCATTTCAGCCACCTCCATTTGAGCTTTAAGCATCATTTCTTCTTTTTTTGCCTCATTTAAGGCTCTTTGGGCTTCGGCTAGCCCCACGTACTGTCCAGTTGTTGGTGGACGTCCCCTTCCTCGGTTGGCAGTTACTTTCGCTTTAGGCCCTATTTCTTCATCAGGTGGTGTAGCCTGGCCCCGAATACCTCGGGTAGCTGTACTTTTAGCCGGCGCGCTGTCATTCTGTGCGGGTCTTACCCGAGCCTCAAAGTTTTTAACCACACCAGCTACACAAGTGGCTTGTCTCTTCAGTCCTCCGCCCGTCTCGGGCACAACATCTTCTCCGCCCGTCTCAGGCTCAACATCTTCTCCGCCCTTCACGGGCACTACGTCTTGTGGGTTTGTGTTTTTAATTGTCTCCATACTGTTCCCACGAGTATGGGGGAATTATGAGGTCCGTCCGAGTGGTGCCCCCTGCACCCGGATAAGCCTAAGCGTAACCCGCTAGAGTGTCGGCCGGTACTCTAGCGGGGAAAGCAGTAGCGACTGACCTACCCATCAGCCATGCATCCCCTCGCGCTGCTTCGCCGCTTGGGATTTGGGGTAATTTTTTATAGAGGTTTTCTTCCTCGCAACCCGGGCGATTAAGCCAAGGCCCTCGGTCCCAGTTCCCGGCCGCTAGACATGACAACGACACCGGGTTCTGGGATTACGAGTTGAGGAGGGCGTTGCACAGGAAGTGCAGCCCAGCTGCGCAGTGAAGCGCTCGCCGAACCCGCCCCACCTCTGGTAACCTGGGTCCAGAAGGAACCCACCACAAACGTGGGTCCAAAAGGGACCCACAACAACAAACGTGGGTCCAGAAGGGACCCACCACAAAACGGTTGCAGAAGACAGGGATGCGACAACGCCGACACTCCCTCTCCTCTGCAACCCCAACGACCACAGAAGGCGGGGAGTGCGGCTAATGAGACCGGTCATCCCGCCCCTGCAGTCCCAACGACACTACAGAAGACGGGGAGTGCGGCTCATCACCAACACTCCCCACCCCCTGCGGCCCCACCGGCTCCAGAGGCTAAGGAGTGCGGCTCATCACCAACACTCCCCACCCCCTGCAGCCCTGCCGCCTCCGCCATCTTTTTAGGACGACGTCGACGGCACCACCACGCACGTCCCTGAAGGGACCCACCACAAAACGGTTGCAGAAGACAGGGATGCGACAACGCCGACACTCCCTCTCCTCTGCAACCCCAACGACCACAGAAGGCGGGGAGTGCGGCTAATGAGACCGGTCCTCCCGCCCCTGCAGTCCCAACGACACTACAGAAGACGGGGAGTGCGGCTCATCACCAACACTCCCCACCCCCTGCGGCCCCACCGGCTCCAGAGGCTAAGGAGTGCGGCTTATCACCAACCCTCCCCACCCCCTGCAGCCCTGCCGCCTCCGCCATCTGTTAAGGACGACGTCGACGGCACCACCACGCACGACCCCGAAGGGAACTACCACAAAACGGTTGCAGAGGACAGGGATGCGACAACGCCGACACTCCCTCTCCTCTGCAACCCCAACGACCACAGCAGGCGGGGAGTGCGGCTAATGAGACCGGTCCTCCCCCCCCCTGCAGTCCCAACGACACTACAGAAGACGGGGAGTGCGGCTCATCACCAACACTCCCCATCCCCTGCGGCCCCACCGGCTCCAGAGGCTAAGGAGTGCGGCTTATCACCAACACTCTCCACCCCCTGCAGCCCTGCCGCCTCCGCCATCTTTTAAGGACGACGTCGACGGCACCACCACGCACGTCCACGAAGGGACCTACCACAACACGGTTTCAGAGGACAGGGATGCGACAACGCCGACACTCCCTCTCCTCTGCAACCCCAACGACCACAGCAGGCGGGGAGTGCGGCTAATGAGACCGGTCCTCCCCCCCCCCCTGCAGTCCCAACGACACTACAGAAGACGGGGAGTGCGGCTCATCACCAACACTCCCCACCCCCTGCGGCCCCACCGGCTCCAAAGGCTAAGGAGTGCGGCTCATCACCAACACTCCCCACCCCCTGCAGTCCTGCTGCCTCCGCCATCTTTTTAGGACGACGTCGACGGCACCACCACGCATGTCCCCGAAGGGACCCACCACAAAACGGTTGCAGAGGACAGGGATGCGACAACGCCGACACTCCCTCTCCTCTGCAACCCCACCACGTCCGCCATCCAACGGTGGCGGTCCCGTCGGGCCGCGGAGGGACGAGCGGTGCACCGCAATACCGGCACTCCTCTCCCCCCGCGGTCCACAAAACGGCAGCAGAGGACAGAGATGCGACAACGCCGACACTCCCTCTCCTCTGCTGCCCCTCCGTTGCTGTTGGTCCGCGACGGGTTTCCCCGCTACCACCCGCTCGACTGGTTAGGAAGAACGGGTGGCGTTCCCCTATCCGCCACCTGGGGACGCGCCCGGTAGGAGTCAGCATCTCCCCCGGGAACCTAACCTAACCTTTTTTTTTTTTTTTTTTTTTTTTTTTTTTTTTTTTTTTTTTTTTTCGTCAGGAAACCCTGTTGCCGGGTACCCGCCGCCTGGGGAAGAACGACGGGTTATGTGGGGCTCCTGCCGTGCTAGAGATGGTAAACGCACGGCAGCCTACCCACTAAAACCTGACGGTGTCCACCTTGATCGCCTTGGTGCCGGGAACACGGGAACAGGAAATCATCCGCGAACCCGACGGCGATAGCCCTGCGGCTCGTCTCGGTGTCGAAGGGTGGAGGAAGCACCCTCTACGACCACAACTGGAGTGGCGCGCGGCGGACACCGCGCGCGCCTACTCGGGCCAGGTGACTAGGCGGCAGACTTCCCCAAGTCTACCGCCCTCTGGCTAGTGTTAGGGGGGGAGGCGGCGGTCTTGTGCCGCTCTCCGGCGCCCGGTCCGTCGTCGGCGGATGGCGAGATCGGAAGTCGCCTCCCTCTCTCTCTCCGCCGACTCCTTCTGCGTCATCACGACCTCGCAGAAGGTCTGGACGGCGTCCCAGGCCCTTTCGCTCTCGACCATGGCTTTGATCACGGCCGGGAGCGAAAGGTCTGCCCCCACAACACTTTGGAGCGCCTCCCGCTCTGACGCCCATGCTGGACAGATCTCGAGAGCATGTTGGGCATCTTCGTTGCTGCAATCGCTGCAATGGTGGCAGCGTGCATCCGGCTCTCTTCCGGCGACACGGCACAGGTAGCCTCCAAAGCACCCGTGCCCCGTGAGGACCTGCGTCAGCCGGAATGAGAGGACGCCGTGACTTCTCGCCAGCCATTGCCTCAGGACAGGACAGACTGCGTCAAGTGTCCTTCGGCCAGCCGAAGCCTGTTGTAATCTGGCTTGCCATTCTGTTATTGCAGTATCTCTCTCCTCGCTCTCGTTGCGTGCTTGGTTAAGGTTCCCGGACGCAGATCCTCGACGTCGTCGATAGGTCGACGCCAAGGAAAGCGCATCCAGGTCCCAGGGTGTAACACCAGCCAGCACGCACGCCACATCACTCGAGATGGTCCTGTAGCCCCTTACCACCCTTGTCGCCATCACTCTTTGCGACTGTCGTAGGATAGTCACGTTTTCGCGGCTAAGTGCGTCAGCCCATACGGGGGCTCCGTATAGCGCCATGGATCTCAAAACCCCTAGATAAAGGCGTCTACTGCTGCAGTTAGGTCCGCTTACATTTGGTAGCAGTTTGCTCAGGGCGCCCGCTGTCTGCATTAGTTTTGGCGCAAGGTGAGCAAAGTGTGCCCGAAAGTTCCATCGGCTGTCGAGCACGAGTCCCAGGTACTTCATCGTACTCGACAAGCCGATGCGAACTCCACCCACCATAATATGAGCGTCAGTCGATGGTGCTCTACGAGGGCCGTGAAAGCTCAAAGCCTTCGTCTTATCCAAGGCGACTTTTAGCCCCAGCCTCTGTATTTTTCTAATAATGTGGGCCACTCCGACAGTTGTTAATGTCACCGCCTCCTGATTATTTTTCGCCCGTCCTAATACCAGGGTATCGTCTGCATAGCAAATTACGCTGGTCCCTCTTAACGTGCTACTTCTTATCACCCAATCGTAACCGATGTTCCACAGGAGCGGCCCAAGAACCGAGCCCTGTGGAACACCGCACGATACTTCCCATCTGCCCCAGTCGTTTCGTTGGGGGAATATCACAAATCTGTTGCTTAAGTAAGCGCCAATTACTTTCTGCAGGTAGTTCGGCACCCCATGGTGGTGGAGCGCCGTCCTGATGCAAGTCCAAGGCAAGGAGTTGAAGGCGTTCGCGATGTCCAAGGACACCGCGATAACTACCTCACCCTTGGAGACCGCATCCTGCACACGAGACCTAACACTCAGGATGGCATCCACAGTGGAGCGACCACTGCGGAAGCCAAACTGCGCGTCCGATAGATCCGGCCCAGTTTCTGTTAGGTGCTTGATCAAGCGCCCGACAACGACCCGCTCAAACAGTTTGGCCATCTCATTTAACAACACAATAGGCCGGTAGGCTGATGGTGATTCCGCTGAACGCCCCTCCTTCCTGAGAAGGACTAACCTGCCTGTCTTCCACCGCTGTGGGATTATGGCTTGAGCCAGACAGGCAGAGAATAGTCCCCTCACGCAAGACCCTAAAGCATTCATCATTAGGGCTAGGGCACGGCCTGGTATCCCATCTGGTCCAGGGGAGACGGATTTTCCTCTTAGGCGTCTGATTGCTATTTCCATCTCGCCTTCATCAACCTCAGGTACCTCTTCCTGTTCTTCATATTCGCCGGCCGCTCTCTGTTGACTCATCACCGGCGGGAGAGCGTTACTATGTTGTGGGAATAAGGATTCCAGCACGCCCCTCAGCACAACTGGTTCCATTGTTTCTGTAAGGGGAGGGGCCCAGGGGCGAAGTTTATTTCTTACCAATTTATATGGCGTGCCCCATGGGTCTCTATTGAGCCCCTCCAGCATCTTAGCCCTGCCTTCATTTATTGCCCTGGCAATTTCTGTTTGAAGACGCGCTTTTGCCTCCACATATGCAGTATACCGACGGTCCTCCTCAGCCTGATCCCGGTGCACTCTTCTTCGATAATGTGTGTGTTGTCGTCGGGCGGCTATGCAGATTTCACGCAGCTGCGCGATTTCAGAAGACCACCACCACACTTGCTGCCTTGGAGGGCGGTACCTGGACCTAGGCATCGCAGAATCGCAGATGCGTCTGAGTACGTCATCGATTTTATTCGATGTCTCCTCTGGAGATGTTGTTTGTAGGGGCAGCCAGGAGGCCACAACAGATGCTTCTCTGATCACTTCCGGATTCAGACGCTTGATTTGCCATCTCGGGCCGATTTCTCTCGGGGCGGTTGCGGTAGCGGTTGGCGGCACCGCTGAATGTGTGAAGATCTCGTATCGGATGTAGAGATGATCCGATAGAGTCTCCACATCCTCCAGCACTCGCCAGCCGCTTACACGGCGCGCTAGAGCCGGATTTGCGAACGTTATGTCCACAATGGAACCACCCTGCCGTCGCACGCACGTGTTTACCATTCCCTGATTTAGGACTATCAGGCCAGTGGCAATCATCCACTCTTCCAATAAGCGCCCGCGGGCGTCCGTCGTTGGGCAACCCCATGCTTGTGCCTTCGCATTCAAGTCGCCTGCTACCAGTACGTAGCGGTGTCCACTTCTGGATATAATTTCCCCTAAACCGTTTAAGTAGCTGTCAAATTCTACGAGTGTCCTATTAGGGGAAAAGTAGACGCCAACTATCAAAATTTCTCCTAGCAGGGCCGTCACAAATCCGGAACCCTTCACCACGTTTGTGAACAATGGTGTACCCATTTCTACTTGGGTGACTATTGCTACCATTCCATCGCGGTCGCCGACCCAATTATCCCTTTGTGGGAGGTAGTAAGGCTCTGAGAGAACCGCCACTTGCGCGGACCACTGTACCAGGCTTTGGACAAACAGGTCTTGGGCTCTGGCACAGTGGTTTAAGTTCGCTTGTAATACTTTTATGGCCATCATTTTTGGTGGTCCATTACATCTCCTTCCTTAGGCGGCTTTGTTTTGCCAGCTGCTGGGCGTTTGCTACCCTTCTTCTTTCGAGTCAGGGCCCGTGTGCAGGCTGCACTGCCTAAGATGTGATTGGCAGGCCTGTTCGCAGAGTCACACACCGGGCAATGTGGTGGGTTAGAACAATTCCCACGTTTGTGTCCCGGTTGCCCACATCGGAAGCATTGACTGCTTCTGTCATCACCGCCCGTGCACTTAGCTGCCACGTGCCCCTCTTCATGACATCGATAGCAACGTCGCTTTCGTGGCTGCAATAACTTTACTTGGGCTGTCACAAGTCCGACCGTTATTCTGCCGCCATCCGCAATCTTCTTTGCGGCCAGCACAGGGCATTTTACCCAGGCTGACCCTAAGCCATGACGATTGCGTCGAATTTCGCCCACCTTTACAGACTCTTCTGTACAGCCGCCTGCTTCGCTGATGACTTCGGCTAGCTCTTTTGACGTAACTGAATCGTCTAGACCCAATAGCCTAAGCTCAGCACACCTTATAGGTCGCGATATATGCACTCCTCTCCCTTCTAGGATGGTGCTCAACCGTTTTGCTAGAGCATCAGCTTTCTTCTCGTTATCGGTACCAGGGAGCTCGAGCATTCTGGCTCCTGTTGCTGCCACCTTGTACCTCATGTCTTGAATACCCAGCTCAACTAAGTTTAAATTTTGTTTAATTTGGGTAAAGACGTCCCCATATGATATGTCTCTCTCTTCGTCCCCTGGTTGTAATTGTATTACTACCGCAGCGGAACGAGGTGGGCGTAGCCTAGGTTGTTGAGGCTTTCCCGATGGCATCTTCTTCTTATTATTTGGCTGCTGGACTGCCGCATCCTTCTTCTTCTTGTTCCGCTTGACGACCACATTCCAGCCCTCTGAAACATTGGGAATAGGTGGTGATGTCTCTGTAGTCGTAAGGGCCGTCTGCTCTGTTCTAACTGGCGTTTCCTTTCTTTTCTTCCCTGCTTTGGTCTTTACCTTGGGGCCAGGATTAGCTGGGGCCATGAGGGTTGTTGCGATGGTTTCCGATCTATGGGATCGACCTGTTTCCTCGTCCAACGGTAACCGGGATTGTTGTACTGGCTGCAGTCTCTTCTCTAGTGCTTCGAAGTGCGCACTTATCATTGTGCCAACCCGTCCCATTACAACGTGCACCAGTTCTTCGGTATTGCATGCCGCTGGGTTCGACATTGGGAGAACCCTCTCCGTTTCGATTTCACGGGGCTTATCCTGCTGTTTCTTCAAAAGCGCTAACTCCTTACGAAGCTCTTCTACTTCTGAGCTAGCCACCGAATTTGCAGGTGCTATTTGGGTTTGTACTAGCTCCTTCCTCAGGGATACCACCTCCTTTTTCAGGTCATTGACTTCCAACTGTAGCCTTACGTTGCTAACCCGTAGCTGTTCCACCTCCTCTGATGCAGTGCGCCGCGCAAGTTTATCCACAGCACCTGCGATCGCACTTGCCGCATCCTTGAGGGCTTTGGCGAAAGTACCCTTCAAGTTGCCCGATCTTGTGGCTACCTTCTCAATAACTTCTAGGCTGGTCTTTATTCTGTCCTGAAGCTCAGGTACCGAATCTGCCTCCCCATCTGGTCTGGCCATTGTCCCACTTGGTGTTTTTGGGTTGGGTCCTGTTTTTAGGGTCGACGCTAAATCTGCCACCTCTTGTTGGGCTCTGAGCCTGAGCTCCTCTTTCTTCGCCTCGTTTAGGGCACGTTGGGCTTCCGCCAGACCCACATACTGCCATGTGGAGGGTGGACGACCTCTTCCACGTTGAGCAACGCTTGTTTTGGCAACCATGTCATCCGGCGACCCCGATTGACTGCGAGCTGTTCCTTTGGCAGTCACTCTGACTACGCTCTTTTCCGGTCCAGCACGAATTTCGCTAGGGGACCGCTTTCCCTTGGCCGATACAACGCCTGCAGCTCTGCCTATTTTAGGCCTGTCAGATACTCCGCCAGTTGCTGGCACATTCTTCTCTCCGCCCGTCTCAGGCACTACTTCCTCTCCGCCCGTCTCAGGCTCAACATCTTCTCCGCCCTTCGCGGGCACTTCATCTTGTGGGTTTGTTTGTTTAGTTTTAATTTTCTCCATACTGTTCCCACGAGTATGGGGGATTGGAAGGTCCATCCGAGCGGTGCCCCCTGCACCCGGATAAGCCTAAGCGTAACCCGCTAGAGTGTCGGCCGGTACTCTAGCGGGGAAAGCAGTAGCGACTGACCTACCCATCAGCCATGCATCCCCTCGCGCTGCTTCGCCGCTTGGGATTTGGGGTAATTTTTTATAGAGGTTTTCTTCCTCGCGACCCGGGCGATTAAGCCAAGGCCCTCGGTCCCAGTTCCCGGCCGCTAGACATGACAACGACACCGGGTTCTGGGATTACGAGTTAACCTAACCTAACCTAACCTAACCTAACCTAACCTAACCTAACCTAACCTAACCTAACCTAACCTAACCTAACCTAACCTAACCTAACCTAACCTTTTTTTTTTTTTTTTTTTTTTTTTTTTTTTTTTTTTTTTTTTTTTTTTTTAACGTTGGGAAATCCTGTTACGGATACCACCCGACTTCCCCTGGGTTGGTTATGTGGGACTCTCCGACTAATGAGACCGGCATACCCACTAAAACCCAACTGCCCAACCCCTGCCGCCATGTGGAACGCCACGGGATCGCTTTCGCATACAACCGTGACGCCCCGACGGTTGGCCGAAGCCACCAACATGAGGCCGCCCCGAGAGGGACAGCCCCATTATGGGAAGACATCCAACCAAAGACGGGGCCACTCCCAAGACCACTCTGCTAATCAGAGCAGTGCCCAGAGCAGCCCCAACCAAACATAGCCCACCGAAGTGGACCACCATTCACCGACTGCAGAAGGCGGGGAGTGCGGCTAATGAGACCGGTCCCCCCCACCCCCCGGCAGCCCCAACGACTACAGAGGGCGGGGAGTGCGACTCATCACCACACTCCCTACCCCCTGCGGCCCCGCCGGCTCCAGAGGCCAGGGAGTGCGGCTCATCACCGACACTCCCCACCCCCTGCAGCCCTGCCGCCTCCGCCATCAAAGACGACATCGGCAGCACCACTACACACGTCCGCCTAAGCGGACCCACCACAAACGCCCGCAACGGGGCCCACCACAAACTCCCCGAAGGGACCAAGCCTCAACGGCTGCAGAGGACAGGGATGCGACAACGCCGACACTCCCTCTCCCCTGCTGCCCCAACGACTACAGAGGGCGGGGAGTGCGGCTCATCACCACACTCCCCACCCCCTGTTGCCCCACCGGCTCCAGAGGCCAGGGAGTGCGGCTTATCACCGACACTCCCCGCCCCCTGCAGCCCTGCCGCCTCCGCCATCAAAGACGACGTCGGCGGCACCACTGCACACGTCCGCCGAAGCGGACCCACCACAAACGCCCGCCGAAGCGAGCCCACCACGTCCGCCATCCCACGGTGGCGGCCCCGTTGGGCCGCGGAGGGTAGGGACGAGCGGCGCACCGCAATACCGGCACTCCTCTCCCCCCGCGGCCCGCCCTACCGGCCGGCCACGATCCTGACTGAAAGTGCTGCCGGCCACCCCTCACCAGTCGCGGAACCACCGCCCGCCCGAGCAGCAGTCCCACTCCCGGCCGCCCCCCGTCGAGCTAGTCCCGACGGGCGGCCCCCGCGCAGTGCCTCCTACCGTGAAAACGGCCAGAGACACCGCGCCGACGGCTGCCGCAACGTTTCAGCCGAAGCTTCGACGAGCGGCCCCGCCAGGTTGGTGCCCGTTCACCGTGGGGTCCTTCCACGGTGATGACACCCCCATCTGTCCGGTTACGAAACCCCCGAAGCGGTCGCGCAACCGGTGGCCGCTAGGCGGCCCCTAGTGGCACCTCTTAGCTGTGAGGGCAGCCAGAGGCGCCACCTTTATGGCTTTTGGTCCGCGGCGGGTTTCCCCGCTACCACCCGCTCGACTGGCTAGGACGAGCGAGTGGCGTCCCTCTCATCCGCCACCGAAAGGACGCGCCCGGTAGAGGTACAGCCTCCCCCCCGAGAACCTAACCTAACCTAACCTAACCTAACCTAACCTAACCTAACCTTTTTTTTTTTTTTTTTTTTTTTTTTTTTTTTTTTTTTTTTTTTTTTTTTAACGTTGGGAAATCCTGTTACGGATACCACCCGACTTCCCCTGGGGTGGTTATGTGGGACTCTCCGACTAATGAGACCGGCATACCCACTAAAACCCAACTGCCCAACCCCTGCCGCCATGTGGAACGCCACGGGATCGCTTTCGCATACAACCGTGACGCCCCGACGGTTGGCCGAAGCCACCAACATGAGGCCGCCCCGAGAGGGACAGCCCCATTATGGGAAGACATCCAACCAAAGACGGGGCCACTCCCAAGACCACTCTGCTAATCAGAGCAGTGCCCAGAGCAGCCCCAACCAAACATAGCCCACCGAAGTGGACCACCATTCACCGACTGCAGAAGGCGGGGAGTGCGGCTAATGAGACCGGTCCCCCCCACCCCCCGGCAGCCCCAACGACTACAGAGGGCGGGGAGTGCGACTCATCACCACACTCCCTACCCCCTGCGGCCCCGCCGGCTCCAGAGGCCAGGGAGTGCGGCTCATCACCGACACTCCCCACCCCCTGCAGCCCTGCCGCCTCCGCCATCAAAGACGACATCGGCAGCACCACTACACACGTCCGCCTAAGCGGACCCACCACAAACGCCCGCAACGGGGCCCACCACAAACTCCCCGAAGGGACCAAGCCTCAACGGCTGCAGAGGACAGGGATGCGACAACGCCGACACTCCCTCTCCCCTGCTGCCCCAACGACTACAGAGGGCGGGGAGTGCGGCTCATCACCACACTCCCCACCCCCTGTTGCCCCACCGGCTCCAGAGGCCAGGGAGTGCGGCTTATCACCGACACTCCCCGCCCCCTGCAGCCCTGCCGCCTCCGCCATCAAAGACGACGTCGGCGGCACCACTGCACACGTCCGCCGAAGCGGACCCACCACAAACGCCCGCCGAAGCGAGCCCACCACGTCCGCCATCCCACGGTGGCGGCCCCGTTGGGCCGCGGAGGGTAGGGACGAGCGGCGCACCGCAATACCGGCACTCCTCTCCCCCCGCGGCCCGCCCTACCGGCCGGCCACGATCCTGACTGAAAGTGCTGCCGGCCACCCCTCACCAGTCGCGGAACCACCGCCCGCCCGAGCAGCAGTCCCACTCCCGGCCGCCCCCCGTCGAGCTAGTCCCGACGGGCGGCCCCCGCGCAGTGCCTCCTACCGTGAAAACGGCCAGAGACACCGCGCCGACGGCTGCCGCAACGTTTCAGCCGAAGCTTCGACGAGCGGCCCCGCCAGGTTGGTGCCCGTTCACCGTGGGGTCCTTCCACGGTGATGACACCCCCATCTGTCCGGTTACGAAACCCCCGAAGCGGTCGCGCAACCGGTGGCCGCTAGGCGGCCCCTAGTGGCACCTCTTAGCTGTGAGGGCAGCCAGAGGCGCCACCTTTATGGCTTTTGGTCCGCGGCGGGTTTCCCCGCTACCACCCGCTCGACTGGCTAGGACGAGCGAGTGGCGTCCCTCTCATCCGCCACCGAAAGGACGCGCCCGGTAGAGGTACAGCCTCCCCCCCGAGAACCTAACCTAACCTAACCTAACCTAACCTAACCTAACCTAACCTTTTTTTTTTTTTTTTTTTTTTTTTTTTTTTTTTTTTTTTTTAACGTTGGGAAATCCTGTTACGGATACCACCCGACTTCCCCTGGGGTGGTTATGTGGGACTCTCCGACTAATGAGACCGGCATACCCACTAAAACCCAACTGCCCAACCCCTGCCGCCATGTGGAACGCCACGGGATCGCTTTCGCATACAACCGTGACGCCCCGACGGTTGGCCGAAGCCACCAACATGAGGCCGCCCCGAGAGGGACAGCCCCATTATGGGAAGACATCCAACCAAAGACGGAGCCACTCCCAAGACCACTCTGTTAATCAGAGCAGTGCCCAGAGCAGCCCCAACCAAACATAGCCCACCGAAGTGAACCACCATTCACCGACTGCAGAAGGCGGGGAGTGCGGCTAATGAGACCGGTCCCCCCCACCCCCCGGCAGCCCCAACGACTACAGAGGGCGGGGAGTGCGACTTATCACCACACTCCCTACCCCCTGCGGCCCCACCGGCTCCAGAGGCCAGGGAGTGCGGCTTATCACCGACACTCCCCGCCCCCTGCAGCCCTGCCGCCTCCGCCATCAAAGACGACGTCGGCAGCACCACTACACACGTCCGCCTAAGCGGACCCACCACAAACGCCCGCAACGGGGCCCACCACAAACTCCCCGAAGGGACCAAGCCTCAACGGCTGCAGAGGACAGGGATGCGACAACGCCGACACTCCCTCTCCTCTTTAGCCCCAACGACTACAGAGGGCGGGGAGTGTGACTCATCACCAACACTCCCCACCCCCTGTTGCCCCACCGGCTCCAGAGGCCAGGGAGTGCGACTTATCACCACACTCCCCGCCCCCTGCAGCCCTGCCGCATCCGCCATCAAAGACGACGTCGGCGGCACCACTGCACACGTCCGCCGAAGCGGACCCACCACAAACGCCCGCCGAAGCGAGCCCACCACGTCCGCCATCCCACGGTGGCGGCCCCGTTGGGCCGCGGAGGGTAGGGACGAGCGGCGCACCGCAATACCGGCACTCCTCTCCCCCCGCGGCCCGCCCTACCGGCCGGCCACGATCCTGACTGAAAGTGCTGCCGGCCACCCCTCACCAGTCGCGGAACCACCGCCCGCCCGAGCAGCAGTCCCACTCCCGGCCGCCCCCCGTCGAGCTAGTCCCGACGGGCGGCCCCCGCGCAGTGCCTCCTACCGTGAAAACGGCCAGAGACACCGCGCCGACGGCTGCCGCAACGTTTCAGCCGAAGCTTCGACGAGCGGCCCCGCCAGGTTGGTGCCCGTTCACCGTGGGGTCCTTCCACGGTGATGACACCCCCATCTGTCCGGTTGCGAAACCCCCGAAGCGGTCGCGCAACCGGTGGCCGCTAGGCGGCCCCTAGTGGCACCTCTTAGCTGTGAGGGCAGCCAGAGGTGCCACCTTTATGGCTTTTGGTCCGCGGCGGGTTTCCCCGCTACCACCCGCTCGACTGGCTAGGACGAGCGAGTGGCGTCCCTCTCATCCGCCACCGAAAGGACGCGCCCGGTAGAGGTACAGCCTCCCCCCCGAGAACCTAACCTAACCTAACCTAACCTAACCTAACCTAACCTAACCTAACCTAACCTAACCTAACCTAACCTAACCTAACCTAACCTAACCTAACCTAACCTAACCTAACCTAACCTAACCTAACCTAACCTAACCTAACCTAACCTAACCTAACCTAACCTAACCTAACCTAACCTAACCTAACCTTACCTAACCTAACCTAACCTAACCTAACCTAACCTAACCTAACCTAACCGGGGTCCCGCTCGAGCTGCGGAGGCGAGCGCACGCGTGCAAACAGCGAAAACCGCGCTCCGCTAACTCTAACGGTTCGAAAGTTACGATAAAAATAAGAAAAGTGGAAAAAGTGACGTGTTAAGACCTGAAAAGTGTTAAATCCGGAGTGAAAAGTGTCGGAAAACATCGTGTGCTACTTTGTTTTTTGGAAATCGCACGATTTAAACCGATTTTGGTTGAAAAACCAAAAATTCGTTTTTGACCAAACAGTTTTCTGCGAACGCTGCCTTCAGATGATCTACGACCCCCAAATTTTAAGTGCGCGTCGTGTAGTGATCAGTGACCTCCATCTGTGACCCAAGTTTCAGATTTTTCTGATAACGCTAAGTGGGCCAAAAAGGCAGAAAAACAAAAGTGACGCAATTGCTCCTTTCTAAGTCGAGCAATTGCGAACGCCGAAAACTGCCCAGGATTGAAGCCCGGACCGAGCAGAGCACGACAAGGTTTCTCCCATTAATATATTCCAATTAGAACCGAAGTTATAGAATATGTAAAATTGTAAATTTTTAGGCCTAAGTTTAAACACTAATATCTAGGAATTATCAGTGACGACCCCCCCTTGAAAAAATATATATGATAGTACAATTCCTTAAGAATTTTTCAGTCCAAGTTTTGTCCAAATCCGTTCAGGGGATCCTGAGATATTGGTGTTCATATTTTTTAAGGAAAAAGTTCATGAACATTTAAGTTTAGATATCTTTTACGTAAGTTCCCATATATAGATTATTGATTGTAAAATTGTTTGTACGTTGAAGAATATATTTTTTGATTAAAATTTTCACATTTTCAAAATAAGTCAAAAATTTAGGAAAATAGTATTCGGAACTTTTAGACAATAATTAATTAAAATTATCTTCAAAATTTATTCAGGTAAAAATCTTTTATTTTTCACACAATTTAAATTCAAAAATATTAAAAATTTCCAAAAATTCTTGAAAATTAAAAATTAAAACACGGTATATAATAGAAAATTGCATTAAATAAAGATAAAAAATTTTTGGCCCAACAAAAGTCGCATCATTTTAGATCTAGTAATAAATTAATATTTCAACGTACAAAAAATGTTCAATTTTAAATTATATTAGTTAGTGGGAGGAGCTTGTTCGCATATAAGATTGCCAAGTTCGAGCGGTGTTGTAAATATTATAATATTATTTAAATTGATCGTTCTACTGAATCGAGAAACTTCCGGAAGATTCCCGAATGTTCTCGAACTTATAGTATAAAGTGCCAAGATAGAATCGAGATTGTAAATTATATTATTAAAATTGACTTTTTTAGATATTCGACCTTAGTGACATAGATTTTTCAATCTATTAAATTTGTTGGCAAAGTTCGAGTCGAAGCTGTAAATAAATTATTAAATTGAATATTTTCGACCTTATTGACATAGGTTTTTGAACCTAATAAATTTATTAGAAAAATTGGGATTCGGGAATTTTCTCGACTTTGACATATTTTTATAGATTTAGGAAAATTATTTATATTATAGATTTAGGTATAGGTCTGGGACGGGAATCGAACCCGCATACCAGAATTTCGGAAAAATTTTTCTAACTTAATTTATTGCATTTTTGTTTTTTGTGCTTTTGTTCGAGTCCGCACCCCTTCCCCCCCCCCCCCCCCCCACTTTCCCCCCCAAAATCCCAAATTTGGCGAGTGGACCCCTTACCCCATTCCTAACAACTTAAAATTTTCGACCCCGCCAAACGTCTTCCCACGAAACCCCCCCCCCCCCCCCCAGAAGATACCCCCCCACCTCGGACAGAAGATAGGATTACTCGGAAACTGCTGAACCGATTTCGACAATCTTGGTGTCGGATAAAAGCCCCAAAGGAGCCCAATCTAATACACCAACTGTCATATTTTTAAAACTACCCCTATTAGCATAAAACCCTCAAAAACCTGTTTTTCTAAAATTGCACTCCTACGTTTTTTCTAGAAAAAATATATATTAAACTTTACCATCTTTACACACATATTCAGAATTAATATTTAGAAATTTCTCTTAAACCACCCTAATATCACCCCTTGAAAGAAAAATAATCATAACTTTGGCAATTTTAAAGATAGGCACCCCGACTTTGGGCTCGTTTGAAAGGGCTAATTAAGACCTAGCTCCCCTGTACAGAGTTAGGTCTCCCAGACCTAGTATTAATAAGTTAGACCTAAGATTAGAATAATTAGTTTAAGTTTTTTGTAAATTTTTTCTTGGACTAGGTAACTTAAGCTGTGCTTAAGTTAAATAAGACAAACGGGCCATTTACACCCGGTTTTTATTGTAAACTGACGAACGCCGAACCTCCAATATGCACAGAACACCACCAACATCCAGACCCTCCACATCTTCACACATACCCACACCTACTGACACACAAAAAACTACTCCAACACCATCTATGGAGAAATTGGGAATAGAACCAAATAAATCAGTAGAGGAGATACTAATTAAGACCAGAAAGTACGTGGACAACATCAACCTCAACCTAAAAGCATCTGGGAATATCAAGAGATCCATAAAGGATGAAATATCCCATAGTACAAAAGGTCTGTATAATATAGTGGTGCAACTGGCAAAAATTAAATCGCAGCATAACAGCCCCGGCCAACCAGGAGAACCTATACGCGTATCTGGTGAGCAAAGTGACGCGATGGTACAATTGCAAAAAGTGCTGAAAGATCAGTCAGCAAAAATAGAGTCGTTAGAAGAGACAGTGGACTTATGGTTCACCGCCATGAAAGATTCCAACAAGGATTTCATCAAGGAATATGATAAGAATATCAAGATTATGGTAGAAACTCACCAGATAGCTTCAGAATTGAAAACAGAGATGGCAAAAAGCAGCAAACAACTTGAAGGTAAAATAGAAGGAATAGAAGAACAAAACACCAAAACACAAAATCATATTCTGGAACTAAAGGAAAATGCAAACCAGCTTCTGGACAGTACAAAGACTCAAGACAAGATAGCCGAGGGCACACTTACAGAAGTTCAAAATCTGAGAGAAGACCTGAAGTCAAATAGAACCAGTGATCAAGAGGGACTTATTATTGAACTGCAAGAAAACAGAGCAACAAGAACTTACGCTGAGGTGACGTCCACACAAAAACCTAAACCTACCCTCTGTCTGCTCATAGGCACGGATGAAGTTATGGACACTAGTGAGGACGTCATAACTAAAGTACGAAAAGTACTTGACCCAAAGTCCACTGGGTTAAAAATATCAAAGCTCAGAAAGGTTAAAGACCAGAAGATATTGCTGGGAAGCGAAAACAAGGATGACTATGAGAAAATAAAGACAGTTCTAGAAAGTAAACATTTCAAAGTAGAAGAAAAGGCGAACAAGGACCCACTTATAATAATTAAAAACTTAAACAAAAGTATCACGGACAAGGAAGTTATAGACGCAATACATATACAGAACGAGGAATTAATTCAGGATATCCCGAAAGAAGAGTATAGGATAACATTACGTCACAGGCGAAAGGCTAGGAACCCACACGAAAACCATGTGGTGCTACAAGTGTCACCACTGGTATGGCAGAAACTAACATCGGCGGCCAGAATATATGTGGATATGTACAGAGTGCCAGTGTTCGACTTGTCGCCTCTGGTACAGTGCTCGAGATGCTTGGCTTTCGGGCACGGCAAGAAGTGGTGCACAGAAAACACCGACCTGTGCAGCCACTGTGCGGGGCCTCACTTAATAGGACAATGTCCAAATAAAATGGCAGAACAACCGCCTACCTGTAAGAATTGCCTGCACGCGAAGCTGCCTACAACGAACCACAATGCCTTCGACGCTACATGTCCGGTTAGGCACAGGTGGGACGCACTGGCTAGATCCAGCGTAGCCTACACCTAGCAAGTACGAATTAAGCATCAGACTCAATTTAAGCGGCGGGTATCATAAAAGATACCCAGAAATTAAGTGTACTTAACTTCCAAACGCACAAGTCGGAAAAGCTATGACAACAACATCTACTCCTAACTCACACATTACAATACACTCACATTTTAACACACCCTTTTCCATGTATAAAAGTTATTAATTAGAAATAGAGATATAAATATAAGATAGAAGTAAGAAAAGTGCTGGCAAAAAAAAAAAAAAAAAAAAAAAAAAAAAAAAAAAAAAAAAAAAAAAAAAAAAAAAAAAAAAAAAAAAAAAACCCAGTACGTAAAATAGCCAATAATTAAGATATATAGAATTAAGTACATATATATATTGTATATACTATGCAATATGATATTATGTGCGTACATAAACAATGTAAAATCTCATTCATATAAATTCACAGCTACAAAATTATGCACTAAGAACATGAGCTCTTAGAATGTATAAATTAGCAATTATAAAATTGTAAACTCCTTGTATAATTCCATAAAATGTATAAATAGATATAAGACATATATGTATGCATAGAAGGATACTTCCAAATACTGCTTATATAAGTAGCCTTTTCTCAAATAGAACTTAAACGTAAGCAACAAAATAGATATAAAATAGATATAAATTAGAAAGTAAGTTAAAATTGTACATATAGCATCGCTGCTCTCAAGTAATAAAAGATAATGTAAGATAACACTAATAACATAGATATGAGCAAAACTCTGGCAGAATGAAATGTAACACAAATAAATAATATAAAATACAACCCTTCAGGTTGAAAAACCCCTCTGGTACCAAAATTAAACTGCAAAAAAGGTCTCTGATTCTTTTAGAGGAAATTCGGCGTAATAAAAAAAAAAAAAAAAAAAAAAAAAAAAAAAAAAAAAAAAAAAAAAAAAAAACCTAACCTAACCTAACCTAACCTAACCTAACCTAACCTAACCTAACCTAACCTAACCTTTTTTTTTTTTTTTTTTTTTTTTTTTTTTTTTTTTTTTTTTTTTTTTTAACGTTGGGAAATCCTGTTACGGATACCACCCGACTTCCCCTGGGGTGGTTATGTGGGACTCTCCGACTAATGAGACCGGCATACCCACTAAAACCCAACTGCCCAACCCCTGCCGCCATGTGGAACGCCACGGGATCGCTTTCGCATACAACCGTGACGCCCCGACGGTTGGCCGAAGCCACCAACATGAGGCCGCCCCGATAGGGACAGCCCCATTATGGGAAGACATCCAACCAGAGACGGGGCCACTCCCAAGACCACTCTGCTAATCAGAGCAGTGCCCAGAGCAGCCCCAACCAAACATAGCCCACCTAAGTGGACCACCATTCACCGACTGCAGAAGGCGGGGAGTGCGGCTAATGAGACCGGTCCCCCCCACCCCCCGGCAGCCCCAACGACTACAGAGGGCGGGGAGTGCGACTCATCACCACACTCCCTACCCCCTGCGGCCCCACCGGCTCCAGAGGCCAGGGAGTGCGGCTCATCACCGACTCTCCCCGCCCCCTGCAGCCCTGCCGCCTCCGCCATCAAAGACGACATCGGCAGCACCACTACACACGTCCGCCTAAGCGGACCCACCACAAACGCCCGCAACGGGGCCCACCACAAACTCCCCGAAGGGACCCAACCTCAACGGCTGCAGAGGACAGGGATGCGACAACGCCGACACTCCCTCTCCCCCGCTGCCCCAACGACTACAGAGGGCGGGGAGTGCGGCTCATCACCACACTCCCCACCCACTGCTGCCCCACCGGCTCCAGAGGCCAGGGAGTGCGGCTTATCACCGACACTCCCCGCCCCCTGCAGCCCTGCCGCCTCCGCCATCAAAGACGACGTCGGCGGCACCACTGCACACGTCCGCCGAAGCGGACCCACCACAAACGCCCGCCGAAGCGAGCCCACCACGTCCGCCATCCCACGGTGGCGGCCCCGTTGGGCCGCGGAGGGTAGGGACGAGCGGCGCACCGCAATACCGGCACTCCTCTCCCCCCGCGGCCCGTCCTACCGGCCGGCCACGATCCTGACTGAAAGTGCTGCCGGCCCCTCACCAGTCGCGGAACCACCGCCCGCCCGAGCAGCAGTCCCACTCCCGGCCGCCCCCCGTCGAGCTAGTCCCGACGGGCGGCCCCCGCGCAGTGCCTCCTACCGTGAAAACGGCCAGAGACACCGCGCCGACGGCTGCCGCAACGTTTCAGCCGAAGCTTCGACGAGCAGCCCCGCCAGGTTGGTGCCCGTTCACCGTGGGGTCCTTCCACGGTGATGACACCCCCATCTGTCCGGTTACGAAACCCCCGAAGCGGTCGCGCAACCGGTGGCCGCTAGGCGGCCCCTAGTGGCACCTCTTAGCTGTGAGGGCAGCCAGAGGCGCCACCTTTATGGCTTTTGGTCCGCGGCGGGTTTCCCCGCTACCACCCGCTCGACTGGCTAGGACGAGCGAGTGGCGTCCCTCTCATCCGCCACCGAAAGGACGCGCCCGGTAGAGGTACAGCCTCCCCCCCGAGAAAAAGAGGCTGTATAGGCGCGTTAACCACCTGTGTTAACAGACACCACCGAACTTTCCAGCAATTAAGCCGTAATTGTTCGTTAGAACTTCGGAATCCCCCCCTCCGTCAAGGGGGGGGAGAAACTGTCAGTTCACCATCAAGACCATCCACCCGTCCGTGTCGTCGAGCGTCTTCGGCCGTCTGCCTAGCTCTTCGTCATAGACAGGTTTCCGGATTTCGCTACCCAACATTTCGCTAACCAATGTCTGTTTAATTGTCTGTCTGTCTGTCCGTTCGTTCCGGCTAGTCTGAAAAACAAGACGTTACAGGGGGGGCACTAGTTCAAGTAAAATCTTATTCTAATCCAAAAATTCAAAATTGATAAAAATGTAAAGTATTTTGCTAGACTAAAATTTACTTATTATTACAAGTCAGTTAATCAAAAACTTCTGGCTAATCTTACGTATTGTGGAGTTTAAGAGCGGTCCGTCGCCTCCGCGAATGTCTGGCAGCCGTCCGACCCCCACCATCATCCGATCTGGAGAGTACCTACGTTCCCCGCCACCGGCAAACCGGTAACGGCAAATCGTCCTGTAATCCACTATCATCCGATTTGGCAGCCGTCCAGCTCCCAGACAGCCTTCAGCGACGGCACCCCCCCCTCACATTCGTCGACTTATCGAAAAGCCATACTGCTAAGTTTCGTTTTGACGAAACGAGGCAAATATATTAATCATATAACGAGGTTATATAATGCAAATGTGGGATGGGTTGCCGGCCATAGAGCTTACAAACATTACTATATATATATAAATAAAAGTATCATACAATTTGGCAGTCGTCCAGTTTCCAGACACCACACCCACTCATTCTTAGAACTTTCAAACTCCCCTAGCCAAAGGGAGCTCTACTAATTCTCATTCCTTACCATTCCTGCCCCATGTCGCCGAACACCCCGCCGTCACAAGGTCTCATCATCATAGGGCCTGAATGGCTTTGAACTTTCGTGCCCAATAAGCGGGTACTACTAATTCACCTTGCAGATCACCATTCTTGAGACTTTGGCCTCTCTGTTCTATCTGTCTAGTTGTCTGTCCGTGTGTTCCAGCTAAACTCTAAAATAAGTGGACATACAGGAATCGTTATGATAAGTAAGTACCTATTCCCTAACCTAGGAGTGGTCAATCACACCAGAGAGTGTCCGGCAGCCGTCCGACCCCCACCATCATCCGATCCGGAACTGTCCCTCCGTTTCCCACCACCGGCTCTGATTTGGCAGCCGTCCATGGCCCCCAAATCACCCGGTTATGGCAAATCGGACTGTATTCCGCTATCATCCGACTTGGCAGCCGTCCAGCTCCCAGACACTATACTCATTCATCTATCACCTTTCAGTCCCATACACTCCCCATGTCGTCCGACACCAGTACACTGGCGTCATTCGTCATAGGGAGTGCATGGATTTGAACTTTCGGGCCAAGACCCTACTAATTCACCATTCTTCACCTACCGTCTGTCTGTTAGTCACTAATTTCAATGAGATATGTCTAAGTAATGCTAAGAAAACATAAGTGATAATAACAATGTATGTGAGAAAAAATTAATTACATAATATATGATATATATACACACATTTATATACCTACATATACACATACATATACCCATACATACACATACCTACGTACATACGTATACACATATACACAAATGCATGCGTAATGCCACACATACATGTACCGAACTTTCCAGCAATTAAGCCATAATTGTTCGTTAGAACTTCGGAATCCCCCCCTCCCTCAAGGGGGGAGAAACTGTCAGTTCACCATCAGGACCATCCACCTGTCCGTGTCGTCGAGCGTCATCGGCCGTCTGCCTAGCTCTTTGTCATAGACAGGTTTCCGGATTTCGCTATCCAATGTCTGTCTAATTGTCTGTCTGTCTGTTCGTTCGTTCCGGCTAATCTGAAAAAGAAGACGTTACAGGGGGAGGCACTAGTTCAAGTAAAATCTTATTCTAATCCAAAATTCAAAAATTGATAAAAAATGTAAAGTATTTTACTAGACTAAAATTTACTTATTATTACAAGTCAGATAATCAAAAACTTCTGGCTATTCTTACGTATTGTGGAGTTTAAGAGCGGTCCGTCGCCTCCGCGAATGTCTGGCAGCCGTCCGACCCCCACCATCATCCGATCTGAAGAGTACCTACGTTCCCCGCCACCGGCAAACCGGTAACGGCAAATCGTCCTGTAATCCACTATCATCCGATTTGGCAGCCGTCCAGCTCCCAGACAGCCTTCAGCGACGGCACCCCCCCCTCACATTCGTCGACTTATCGAAAAGCCATACTGCTAAGTTTCGTTTTGACGAAACGAGGCAAATATATTAATCATATAACGAGGTTATATAATGCAGATGTGGGATGGGTTGCCGGCCATAGAGCTTACAAACATTACTATATATAAATAAATAAAATATCATACAATTTGGCAGTCGTCCAGTTTCCAGACACCACACCCATTCATTCTTAGAACTTTCAAACTCCCCTAGCCAAAGGGAGCTCTACTAATTCTCATTCCTTACCATTCCTGCCCCATGTCGCCGAACACCCCGCCGTCACAGGGTCTCATCGTCATAGGGCCTGAATGGCTTTGAACTTTCGTGCCCAATAAGCGGGTACTACTAATTCACCTTGCAGATCACCATTCTTGAGACTTTGGCCTCTCTGTTCTATCTGTCTAGTTGTCTGTCCGTGTGTTCCAGCTAAACTCTAAAATAAGTGGACATACAGGAATCGTTATGATAAGTAAGTACCTATTCCCTAACCTAGGAGTGGTCAATCACACCAGAGAGTGTCCGGCAGCCGTCCGACCCCCACCATCATCCGATCTGGAACTGTCCCTCCGTTTCCCATCACCGGCTCTGATTTGGCAGCCGTCCATGGCCCCCAAATCACCCGGTTATGGCAAATCGGACTGTATTCCGCTATCATCCGACTTGGCAGCCGTCCAGTTCCCAGACACTATATTCATTCATCTATCACCTTTCAGTCCCATACATTCCCCATGTCGTCCGACACCAGTACACTGGCGTCATTCGTCATAGGGAGTGCATGGATTTGAACTTTCGGGCCAAGACCCTACTAATTCACCATTCTTCACCTACCTTCTGTCTGTTAGTCACTAATTTCAATGAAATATGTCTAAGTAATGCTAAGAAAACATAAGTGATAATAACAATGTATGTGAGAAAAAATTAATTACATAATATATAATATATATACACACACATATACACCTACATATACACATACATATACCCATACATACATATACTTGCATACATAAGTATACACATATACACAAATGCATGTGTAATATTATACATACATGCACCGAACTTTTCAGCAATTAAGCCGTAATTGTTCGTTACAACTTCGGAATCCCCCCCTCCCTCAAGGGGGAGAAACTGTCAGTTCACCATCAGGACCATCCACCTGTCCGTGTCGTCGAGCGTCTTCGGCCGTCTGCCTAGCTCTTTGTCATAGACAGGTTTCCGGATTTCGCTATCCAATGTCTGTCTAATTGTCTGTCTGTCTGTTCGTTCGTTCCGGCTAGTCTGAAAAAGAAGACGTTATAGGGGGAGGCACTAGTTCAAGTAAAATCTTATTCTAATCCAAAAATTCAAAATTGATACAAATGTAAAGTATTTTACTAGACTAAAATTTTCTTATTATTACAAGTCAGATAATCAAAAACTTCTGGCTATTCTTACGTATTGTGGAGTTTAAGAGCGGTCCGTCGCCTCCGCGAATGTCTGGCAGCCGTCCGACCCCCACCATCATCCGATCTGGAGAGTACCTACGTTCCCCGCCACCGGCAAACCGGTAACAGCAAATCGTCCTGTAATCCACTATCATCCGACTTGGCAGCCGTCCAGCTCCCAGACAGCCTTCAGCGACGGCACCCCCCCCTCACATTCGTCGACTTAACGAGGCAAATATATTAATCATATAACGAGGTTATATAATGCAAATGTGGGATGGGTTGCCGGCCATAGAGCTTACAAACATTACTATATATAAATAAATAAAATATCATACAATTTGGCAGTCGTCCAGTTTCCAGACACCACACCCATTCATTCTTAGAACTTTCAAACTCCCCTTATACGGACCAAAGGGAGCTCTACTAATTCTCATTCCTTACCATTCCTGCCCCATGTCGCCGAACACCCCGCCGTCACAAGGTCTCATCGTCATAGGGCCTGAATGGCTTTGAACTTTCGTGCCCAATAAGCGGGTACTACTAATTCACCTTGCAGATCACCATTCTTGAGACTTTGGCCTCTCTGTTCTATCTGTCTAGTTGTCTGTCCGTGTGCTCCAGCTAAACTCTAAAATAAGTGGACATACAGGAATCGTTATGATAAGTAAGTACCTATTCCCTAACCTAGGAGTGGTCAATCACACCAGAGAGTGTCCGGCAGCCGTCCGACCCCCACCATCATCCGATCTGGAACTGTCCCTCCGTTTCCCACCACCGGCCCTGATTTGACAGCCGTCCATGACCCCCAAATCACCCGGCTATGGCAAATCGGACTGTATTCCACTATCATCCGACTTGGCAGCCGTCCAGTTCCCAGACACTATACTCATTCATCTAACACCTTTCAGTCCCATACATTCCCCATGTCGTCCGACACCAGTACACTGGCGTCATTCATCATAGGGAGTGCATGGATTTGAACTTTCGGGCCAAGACCCTACTAATTCACCATTCTTGACCTACCGTCTGTCTGTTAGTCGCTAATTTTAATGAGATATGTCTAAGTAATGCTGAGAAAACATAAGTAATAATAACAAAGTATGTGAGAAAAAATTAATTACATAATATATAATATATATACACACACATATACACCTACATATACACATACATATACCCATACATACATATACTTGCATACATAAGTATACACATATACACAAATGCATGTGTAATATTATACATACATGCACCGAACTTTCCAGCAATTAAGCCGTAATTGTTCGTTAGAACTTCAGTTCACCATCAGGACCATCCACCCGTCCGTGTCGTCAAGCATATAGCTCTTTGTCATAGACAGGTTTCCGGATTTTGCTATTCCAATGTCTGTCTAATTGTCTGTCTGTCTGTCCGTTCGTTCCGGCTATTCTGAAAAAGAAGACGTTAAGTGGGAGCACTATTATTATTGCTATTAACTGTATAACGAGGTTATATATTTCAAATGTGGGATGAGTTGCCGGCCATATAGCTTACAAATATTACTATATATAAATAAATAAAAATAATAATTAAAATGTTAAGTAAATAGATAAGCAGAACAGATAAATATGGAGTTTTCCAGCTAATCTTACGTATTGTGGAGTTTAAGAGCGGTCCGTCACCTCCAGAGTGCCCGGCAGCCGTCCGACCCCCACCATCATCCGATCTGGGAAAACCTCCGTCACCCACCACCGGCTCAGATTTGGCAGCTGTCCATAGCCCCCACCATCACTCCGGTACCGGGAGATCGTCCTATGACCCACTATCATCCGACTTGGCAGCCGTCCGGTTCCCGGCCAACCTTCAGTGACTTCACCCCCCCCGCACATTCGCCGACTTATCGAAAAGCCGTACTAGTTCCACCTAAACCTAAAATATATTACTAAATAATACATAAACTACAACATATAAATAATAAGCGAACATTATAATATATACTATATAAATAGATACATATATAAAATGATACAATACATATGTCCCATTTGGAGTTTCCAGAACCAGCCTTACGTATTGTGGAGTTTAAGAGCGGTCCGTCACCTCCGGACTGCCCGGCAGCCGTCCGACCCCCACCATCATCCGATCTGGGAAAACCTACGTCACCCACCACCGGCTCAGATTTGGCAGCTGTCCATAGCCCCCACCATCACTCCGGTACCGGGAGATCGTCCTATGACCCACTATCATCCGACTTGGCAGCCGTCCGGCTCCCGGCCAACCTTTAGTGACTTCACCACCCCCGCACATTCGCCGACTTATCGACCGGCCTTACTAATTCCAAATGAGTGTATATACTTATATGTAATATAATATGTATGATATCTAGCAGATAAGAGGATACGTAAAATAAACAAAGTAAGATACAATATAGTAGAACATGTACATAACATTGTCAGTCATCTTGTCCATTTGTTTGTTTGTCTGTCCGTTCGTCCCGGCTGATCTCTGAACGAGTAGACTTATAGGGGTCACTAAACAGAATATATTTTAATTGGAAACTAAACAAAGATACATATACATATATATACACACCCATAACATAAGTAATAATAACAAAGTATGTAATTTACAATTGGAACTGTCATTTTTACATATTCATTGATTTGCTTTTAAAAATACAATAAAACAGTGGTCTGAGTGTATAATGCTCAGATAAGGACAACTTAATAGTATATATACAGCTAAACCTGTCTTAACAACTAACTTAATTCTAACGAATCTGGGGAGACCCAAAACTGTAAAGGGGGTGTTAGGTCTCTTAAGGCCCTTTAAAATAAGCCCAAACTCGAAATATCTAACTGAAAAATTTACCCTAATACAAACAAACAGAAACTTCGAATCCCTGATTGGTATATATATGCCTATAACTAAAATTATTATTAATTCTCTTTATTGATATAAATAAAATATTAAAACTACAATGTTTAAAACTTACTTAAGAAATATATCTAACATCAAAACAAAATATAACAATATTTATAAAAACTTAAAATACTAACAATTCGTATTAAACGTGAATTACCTTAATACAATCAGACAAAAACTTCGAATCCCAGATTCATATATATATACCTATAACTAATAATTATCAATATTACTTATTGATATAAATAAAATATTAAAACTACAATATTAAAACTTATAACCTCCTCCCTATTTGAAGTCGGTTAAAAACTTACTTAAGAAATATATCTAACATCAAAACAAAATATTTATAAAAACTTAAAATACTAACAATTCGTATTAAACACGAATTACCTTAATACAAACTAACAAACACTTCAAACCCCAGATTCACATATATATACCTATAACTAATAACTATCAATTCTCCTTATTGATATAAATAAAATATTAAAACTACAATATTTAAACATATAACCTCCTCCCTATTTAAAGTCGGTTAAAAACTTACTTAAGAAATATATCTAACATCAAAACAAAATAGGTATAATAGTATTTATAAAAACTTAAAATACTAACAATTCATATTAAACATGAACTACCTTAATACAAACAGACAAAAACTTCGAAACCCTGACCTACATATATATACCTATAACCCACAACTATCAATTTTCCCTATTGATATAAATAAAATATTAAAACTACAATATTTAAACATATAACCTCCTCCCTATTTGAAGTCGGTTAAAAACTTACTTAAGAAATATATCTAACATCAAAACAAAATATTTATAAAAACTTAAAATACTAACAATTCGTATTAAACACGAATTACCTTAATACAAACTAACAAACACTTCAAACCCCAGATTCACATATATATACCTATAACTAATAACTATCAATTCTCCTTATTGATATAAATAAAATATTAAAACTACAATATTTAAACATATAACCTCCTCCCTATTTAAAGTCGGTTAAAAACTTACTTAAGAAATATATCTAACATCAAAACAAAATAGGTATAATAGTATTTATAAAAACTTAAAATACTAACAATTCATATTAAACATGAACTACCTTAATACAAACAGACAAAAACTTCGAAACCCTGACCTACATATATATACCTATAACCCACAACTATCAATTTTCCCTATTGATATAAATAAAATATTAAAACTACAATATTTAAACATATAACCTCCTCCCTATTTGAAGTCGGTTAAAAACTTACTTAAGAAATATATCTAACATCAAAACAAAATATTTATAAAAACTTAAAATACTAACAATTCGTATTAAACACGAATTACCTTAATACAAACTAACAAACACTTCAAACCCCAGATTCACATATATATACCTATAACTAATAGCTATCAATACTCCTTATTGATATAAATAAAATATTAAAACTACAATATTTAAACATATAACCTCCTCCCTATTTGAAGTCGGTTAAAAACTTATTTAAGAAATATATCTAACATCAAAACAAAATATTGTAATATTTATAAAAACTTAAAATACTGACAATTCGTATTAAACACGCATTATCCTAATACAAACAGACAAACATTTCAAATCCCAGACTCGTAAATATATATATACCTATATACATACACATACATATATACATACACACACATACATACATACATACATATACATACATACACACACCCAAAATAATTATCAATTCTCTTTATTGATATAAATAAAATATTAAAACTACAATATTTAAAAACTTGTTTAAGAAATACATCTAACATCAAAACAAAATATAATAATATTTATAAAAACTTAAATTGCTAACAATTCGTATTAAACACGCATTATCCTAATACAAACAGACAAACATTTCAAATCCCAGATTCGTAAATATATATATACCTATATACATACACATACATATATACATACACACACATACATACATACATACATATACATACATACACACACCCAAAATAATTATCAATTCTCTTTATTGATACAAACAAAATATTAAAACTACAATACTCAAAAACCTGCTTAAGAAATATATCCAACATCAAAACAAAATATAACAATATTTATAAGAACTCAAATTGCCAACAATTCGTATCAAACACGCACCATCCCAACACAAACAGACAAACATTTTAACCTAACCTAACCTAACCTAACCTAACCTAACCTAACCTAACCTAACCTAACCTAACCTAACCTAACCTAACCTAACCGAGTCCCGCTCGAGCTGCGGAGGCGAGCGCACGCGTGCAAACAGCGAAAACCGCGCTCCGTTAGCTCTAACGGTTCGAAAGTTACGATAAAAATAAGAAAAGTGGAAAAAGTGACGTGTTAAGACCTGAAAAGTGTTAAATCCGGAGTGAAAAGTGTCGGAAAACATCGTGTGCTACTTTGTTTTTTGGAAATCGCACGATTTAAACCGATTTTGGTTGAAAAACCAAAAATTCGTTTTTGACCAAACAGTTTTCTGCGAACGCTGCCTTCAGATGATCTACGACCCCCAAATTTTAAGTGCGCGTCGTGTAGTGATCAGTGACCTCCATCTGTGACCCAAGTTTCAGATTTTTCTGATAACGCTAAGTGGGCCAAAAAGGCAGAAAAACAAAAGTGACGCAATTGCTCCTTTCTAAGTCGAGCAATTGCGAACGCCGAAAACTGCCCAGGATTGAAGCCCGGACCGAGCAGAGCACGACAAGGTTTCTCCCATTAATATATTCCAATTAGAACCGAAGTTATAGAATATGTAAATTTGTAAATTTTTAGGCCTAAGTTTAAACACTAATATCTAGGAATTATCAGTGACGACCCCCCCTTGAAAAAATATATATGATAGTACAATTCCTTAAGAATTTTTCAGTCCAAGTTTTGTCCAAATCCGTTCAGGGGATCCTGAGATATTGGTGTTCATATTTTTTAAGGAAAAAGTTCATGAACATTTAAGTTTAGATATCTTTTACGTAAGTTTCCATATATAGATTATTGATTGTAAAATTGTTTGTACGTTGAAGAATATATTTTTTGATTAAAATTTTCATATTTTCAAAATAAGTCAAAAATTTAGGAAAATAGTATTCGGAACTTTTAGACAATAATTAATTAAAATTATCTTCAAAATTTGTTCAGGTAAAAATCTTTTATTTTTCACACAATTTAAATTCAAAAATATTAAAAATTTCCAAAAATTCTTGAAAATTAAAAATTAAAACACGGTATATAATAGAAAATTGCATTAAATAAAGATAAAAAATTTTTGGCCCAACAAAAGTCGCATCATTTTAGATCTAGTAATAAATTAATATTTCAACGTACAAAAAATGTTCAATTTTAAATTATATTAGTTAGTGGGAGGAGCTTGTTCGCATATAAGATTGCCAAGTTCGAGCGGTATTGTAAATATTATAATATTATTTAAATTGATTGTTCTACTGAATCGAGAAACTTCCGGAAGATTCCCGAATGTTCTCGAACTTATAGTATAAAGTGCCAAGATAGAATCGAGATTGTAAATTATATTATTAAAATTGACTTTTATTAGATTTTCGACCTTAGTGACATAGATTTTTCAATCTATTAATTTTGTTGGTAAAGTTCGAGTCGAAGTTGTAAATAAATTATTAAATTGAATATTTTCGACCTTATTGACATAGGTTTTTGAACCTATTAAATTTATTAAAAAATTGGGATCCGGGAATTTTCTCGACTTTGATATATTTTTATTGACTTAGAAAAAATTATTTACATTATAGTTTTAGGTATAGGTCTGGGACGGGAATCGAACCCGCATACCAGAATTTCGGAAAAATTCTTCTAACTTCTTTTATTGCATTTTTGTTTTTTGTGCTTTTGTTCGAGTCCACACCCCTTCCCCCCCCCCCCCCCACTTTCCCTTCCAAAAACCCAAATTTGGCAGGTGCACCCCCCACCCCATTTCTAACAACTTCCAAAACCCGACCCCGCCAAACGTCTTCCCACGAAACCCCCCCCCCCCCCCAGAAGATACCCCCCCACCTCGGACAGAAGATAGGATTACTCCAAAACTGCTGAACCGATTTCGACAATCTTGGTGTCGGATAAAAGCCCTTAAGGAGCCCAATCTAATACACCAACCATCATATTTTTAAAACTACCCCTATTAGTATAAAACCCTCAAAAACCTGTTTTTCTAAATTTGCACTCCTACGTTTTCTCTAGAAAAAATATATATTAAACTCTACCATCTTTATACACATATTCAGAATTAATATTTAGAAATTTCTTTTAAACCACCCTTATATCACCCCTTGAAGGAAAAATAATCGTAACTTTGTCAATTTTTAAGATAGGTACCCCGACTTTGGGCTCATTTTAAAGGGCTCGACAAGACCTAACTCCCCCTATACAGGATTAGGTCTCCCAGACCTTTAGTCAGTAAGTTAGTTAGTAAGTTAGTTTTTTAAGTTTGTAAATTTGACTTTTTGTAAAATTTTTGTATATAGTGTTAACCTGACCTCAACTGACAGTCGGGCTCTATACACCCGACTCTACATTACACACTACATATACATTTGACGTACCGAATCCCACAATGTTTCACACTCCCAAGACGATGAAACCGTCAACATCCGCAGACTCATCACGAGCATCCCTTGATAAGACGCATACCATCACACCTAAGACTCCTTTGGACATGTTGGTCCAACAGAAAGTGAAATCTGCCGAAGAGATCAGGGCAGAGACAAAGAAGCACGTTAAAAACATCAACGCTAACTTAAAATTATCAGGGAACTTAAAACGCTCGATAAAAGATGAGATAGCTCTTAGTACGAAAGCCCTTGAAGACATGGTGTACGAAAGCATTACATTTCAAGCCAAAGACACTGCAGAACAATGCAGTATATTCTTAAAAGCTCAAGACTCAGACCATGAATTGTTAGAAAATATAGTAAAACTTTTAGGAATTAGAAATAACGAAGACATTACAACAAGGGAAGAACTATCAGAAATAAAACACGCATTAGGTGAAAACCATACAAAAATTGAAAATAGAATAGCAGAACTAGAGAAACTAAATAGTGAAATTACCAAATTTATACCCAAACTAGAAGAACAAATTGGCAATATTAATAGTAGATTATTAAATATAGAAACACACAAAACCGATTGGCAAACACCAGAACAGAACACAGATCAATTTAAAGAATTACAGGAACAATTAAACACTCAAAATATAATAGCAAAAGAGACCCACCAAGAGCTGCTGAACCTAAAAGAAGAACTCAAAGACTTAAAGACGAACCATAGTGAAGGGAGTAGCAAACAACAACAGGAGACCAAATACACACAAAGAACGTACGCAGAAGTGACATCCTCTCAACAGCCAAAACCGACCCGTTGCCTACTAGTGGGCACGGAGAACATAGCCGACACCAGTGAGGATGTAATAACGAAAGTAAGGAAGGTGCTCAAGGCAAAAGAAAAAGGGCTACAAGTTTCTAAATTAAGGAAAATTAAAGATCAAAGGATATTAATCGGCAGTGAAAGCAACAAAGATTTCGAATTAATAAGAACAGTCCTGGAGAAAGAAAAATTCAAAATTGAGGAAAAATTAAACAAAGACCCATTAATCATTATAAGAAACGTAAACAAAAGTATCACGGACGATGAATTAGTAAACGCTATCAAAACACAAAACAAGGAACTTGTACAGGACATCCCAGATGAGGACTTTAGGATTAAGGTGCGACACCGACGCAAAGCAAGGAACCCACATGAAGACCACGTGGTTCTACAAGTCTCACCTCGCCTGTGGAAAAACCTCACATCAGCATCCAAAATGTACGTAGACATCTACAGACTACCTGTGTATGACCTGTCACCGCTGGTGCAATGTTCCAGGTGTCTACAGTTTGGCCACGGGAAAAAGTGGTGCACAGAAACCATCGACCTGTGCAGCCACTGTGCCGGGCCACACATGCGGGACCAGTGCCCAAGCAAAAAGGCTGGTGAAACACCTACCTGCCGAAACTGTCAGCACGCCAAGATGCAAGAAACTGACCATAACGCATTCGACATGACTTGCCCAGTGAGGAAGAAATGGGATGCTCTAGCGAGGTCAAGCGTCGCATACTGTTAGTGAAAGAAGTAAGCATCAGACTCAAAAAGCGCAGAACATCATGATGATGTTCAGGAAGTAAGTGTAACTTAAATCCAGTCGCATAGAAGTTGTAAAAGCCAATATAAACTAACACCACCACACCTCACACACTACATCTTTACACCACCAACTTAAGTTAGAGTAAGTAAAAGATATAAAATTAAGTACTGGGAAAAAACAGTACTCAAGCAAGCAAGTAGTATGTAAGGAAATCAGTATATATATATATTATGGTTAATATATATAATGTACTTTATAATATAATTAAGTTAAAAGTAATATTACTCTGTACTTACCATGTCAAGTATAGATACTGGATTATCTGCGATAACACAGTACTATAATATTGCAACTAATGCCATTGACATAACATTAGTGTACAATAACAAGTTCATTGTTAATAGTGTTAAAATAAATATAAGAACCATACATTACTTACACATTAAGAACAAAATAATTAAGTATAGAATAGAAATAAGAATTATTCATAAGCATCTATTATAAATAACATGTAATTAAGTACAACATACAATGTAAATCTACATCGATATTAATATTATATCTCAACTAATACCATTAAGGAATAAATATAAGACATAATTAATTAAATCCAACAAGCACACAGAACAGTGTAAACTGTTACATTGCTTATAAATATAACTATTCACTAAATAGTACTCACATAGTAAATTAGTAATAACTACGATTAATATCCAACTACTGTAAAAATTAAATGTAAAGTTCAGAAAATAAGATATAAACAAAACACAGCTATGTAATACCTAGATAAGTAAATCAGATAACTACTTGAAATGTATTTTCCCATACTGGCATAGTAATTGCACCTTATAATGAAGCTATATATCTCAGCATTATTCAAGCAATAATAATAGCTAGAAATAAAGATAGCAGTAGAAAATAATAAAACCCTTCCGGTTCACAATAAAGTAGCAGTAATTTCTCAAGCAAGACAAGGTCTCTGATTTTCCATGTCAGAGGATTCGGCTTAGAAATACAAAAAAAAAAAAAAAAAAAAAAAACCTAACCTAACCTAACCTAACCTAACCTAACCTAACCTAACCTAACCTAACCTAACCTAACCTAACCTAACCTAACCTAACCTAACCTAACCTAACCTAACCTAACCTAACCTAACCTAACCTAACCTAACCTAACCTAACCTAACCTAACCTAACCTAACCTAACCTAACCGATTGATCTTAAGAAAAATTTACAAGTCTAAAATTCTTTTAAAATGTTTTCTTTTTGGCTTCCGTTGACTGGAACTAATTAGTTGCCATCGTTCTTCGTAGTTTTCAGCGAGATCTTCAGGACCTGTAACAAAAAACACCAAATTTTTACTTAAAAAACGACATTTTTCAAATTTTTTAAAAATTTTTTCAAATAAACCATTCGAAATTTTTTGCTTAAACATATCGTATTTGGCCATATAATAACCCCCCATAGTCATTTTTCCCGAATTCAGGCGGGAAATCGAAAAATTATTAAAATACCAAACCGAGTTTACTTAAGCGATACAACATTTCATACTACATTGATCTTAAGAAAAATTTACAAGTCTAAAATTCTTTTAAAATGTTTTCTTTTTGGCTTCCGTTGACTGGAACTAATTAGTTGCCATCGTTCTTCGTAGTTTTCAGCGAGATCTTCAGGACCTGTAACAAAAAACACCAAATTTTTACTTAAAAAACGACATTTTTCAAATTTTTTAAAAATTTTTTCAAATAAACCATTCGAAATTTTTTGCTTAAACATATCGTATTTGGCCATATAATAACCCCCCATAGTCATTTTTCCCGAATTCAGGCGGGAAATCGAAAAATTATTAAAATACCAAACCGAGTTTACTTAAGCGATACAACATTTCATACTACATTGATCTTAAGAAAAATTTACAAGTCTAAAATTCTTTTAAAATGTTTTCTTTTTGGCTTCCGTTGACTGGAACTAATTAGTTGCCATCGTTCTTCGTAGTTTTCAGCGAGATCTTCAGGACCTGTAACAAAAAACACCAAATTTTTACTTAAAAAACGACATTTTTCAAATTTTTTAAAAATTTTTTCAAATAAACCATTCGAAATTTTTTGCTTAAACATATCGTATTTGGCCATATAATAACCCCCCATAGTCATTTTTCCCGAATTCAGGCGGGAAATCGAAAAAAAGGCCCCCCCGCCCTCCCACTGGTCATTACTAAGGTAGATTTCCGTGACCTTGAGCATTCAAATAGCATTTTCTTTAGTTTAGAACCAACTTTTTCAGAATTTTATTTTATATTCTCGTTCCTTGTATAAAGTATAACAAACTCAACCAAAAAATTTTTTTTAAAATTACACTCAGCAAAAATTTTCTATATAACTTTTCTTGAGATCAAAAAGTTTTTAAAAATAAAATAAAACTATATTGTGACCTGCTCCAGCTACCTCAGGATAGCTGTTGAAGCAAGCACCGGCTGGAAATAACATAGAAACTATTGACTCATATACAATATTAGTGTTTGACTTCAGGGTTGCCCTTTACACAACCCTAATATTTCAAGACTATTCTGGGATTATACACCCAAGCAACTTTAATCAATTAAGTTACAGACAATAGTGCGCTAAGCAACTACAACATGCTCGGACGGACACCCATAAAAGCCCCCAAGATGGCTCAAAGCCCAAACCCTGATTCGCACAGGGGAGAGACCCCTGAGTTAAATGTGACGTATGTAGCAGCAGGACCTTCAGCCCCACCGACGGAAGCCCCTGTGGTCGCTTTAAATAGCGTCATGGAAACGGCTGATTTTATAGACATTACCGGATGTACGACGGAGGCACCTGCAGAGACAGGAACAAAGCCTCAACAAAAAACTAAGACCACACAGAGTCGCGCTGCTCCACCAAAGAAGAAGACGACTAAAGCGCACTCTTCGCAAAGGAACTCAGTGACATCAGATGGGGCACCGGATGATAGTGAGAAGACCCCAACGCCTCCGGAAAACAAGTACCTCAGTGAGTATACAGAGGCTAAGGCCTACTATGTTAACATCATTAACTCACTGGGTAAATCCGGGAATCTAAAAACAGAAATAAAGAATAGTGTTAGTGAAAATGCTAAGAAACTGTTTGAAATGGCAAAGAAGAAAATTGGGCACAAAGAACAAGGAGCGGTGGAGATAGCGCCGAATATTACCGAAGTGACGACATCGCAGACGGAACAGACGGAACTGATAAAAGTACTCATAGAGGACATGAAAACATACAAAAAGGATCTTGAAGAGATAAAACAACAAAATACAACAATAACGGCGAAGATCAAGCAGATTCCGAGGATCCCCGAGGCAGAGCCAGGATTATCCTACGCAGAGGTCACTAAGCTGACAAAAACTATAGCGGATTTTAAAAACGACCTTGGCAGATATGTATCGTCACAGCCCGCCAACCAACACGAAACAGGGGCTACCGCAAGCCAAAGGACATCTATGACGAACACGTATTCCCAACCGGTTCATTCGATGGTGGTGTCCTCCGCTGACGCCCAAGACACCAGCGATGATGTAATAAGCAAGATTAGATCGGCTGTAAATGCAAAAATTTCAGGAATACGAGTGGATCGGCTGAGAAAAGCAAAAGACCAAAAGGTGGTACTGGGCTGCCAGTCTAGAGAAGAGCTCGCCAAAGTGGCGGAGAAGCTCAAAAACGGCAACCCAGGACTGATCGCGCAGGAAATGGAAAATAGGGATCCACTTGTGATACTCTATGACGTCCTGAAGAGCAACACTGACGAAGATATCCTTGGAGCCCTCAAACAGCAAAACGGGCATATACTGGGGGCGATACCTGACAAGGACAGCAGGGTTAGTGTAAAATTCCGTAGAAGAGCGAGGAATCCGCACGAAAACCATGTGGTCCTGCAGGTGTCGCCGGCAGTTTGGCAGTGTCTTACCAAAGCGAGGAAAATCCATATCGATATACAGTATATAACGGTCAAAGACCAAACCCCGTTGGTAACTTGCTCAAAATGTTTGGGCTATGGGCATGGCAGGAAGGCATGTAAGGAATCCGTGGATACTTGCAGCCACTGCGCGGGTCCACATTTACGAAGCGAATGCCAGGCGTTCAAATCCGGAGCTCAACCTACATGCCGCAACTGTGAGAACGCCAAACTGGACACGACGAATCATAATATATTCGATAACGAATGCCCGATTAGGAGGAAGTGGGACGCCCTGGCAAGGGCGCGGGTGGCGTACTGCTAAGGGCGCCCAGGATGTGACACGAGCTGACAAAAAACCCCATACTGTTCTCCAAACGAACCTGCAAAGAAAGGAGTTGGCCACCTACGAGCTGATGATTGAGGCCAAAAGGAGGAGCGCAGCGATAGCCCTGATACAGGAGCCGTACGTGGGGGGCATAGGTAGGATGAAGAACTATGCAGATGTACGAATTTACCAGAACACCAGCACAGGTGCCGGTACTGTCAAAGCTGCCATAGCCGTCTTCGACAGGGACCTGATAGTTACGCAAGACACCAACTACACCACGAACAACATCGTAGTGGTCAAGATTAGAACCGGCACCTGGGAGATGGCTGCGATTTCATTCTACCTTGAACCAAACCAGCCCCTCGAGCCATATCTGGATCAGTTGAAGGTAATAGTGGAGGCGTCCGGACCCTACATTCTTGTGGGGGGGGATGCGAACTCTAAAAATACCTGGTGGGGAAGTGGCACAACAGATCGACGTGGCGAGGAGATGGTTGGAGCCCTGGACGAGCTTGACCTGCATATCTTAAATCAGGGAAGTGCTCCGACCTTTGATACTTTTCGGGGGAACAAGAGATACTCAAGCTGCATCGATATCACGGCGTGCTCCTCGGAGATGCTGGCATTAGTGGACGACTGGAAGGTAGACGACAGCGTGACGAGCTCCGACCACAATACCCTAACATATACAATAAACTTAAAGAAAACAAAAGACATTACGATTAATAGTACAACTAGAATATTTAACACTAGGAAGGCGAATTGGGACGAGTTTCATGCGAAATTAGTACAATTACTGGCCGGTAAACAGATTAACAAAATAGACATAGAAAAAATTAAATATAAAATAGAATTAGACGAAACAATAGAAAAATATACTAACTTAATCATAACAGCTTGTAAAGAAACAATACCTGAAAAGAAAAATAATAAAAAACTACACTTACCTTGGTGGAACGATGAGCTCGCCGCGCTGAAGAGGGAAGTAGTCACGAAGAAACGCCGCATCCGATGCGCCGCACAGGTCCGAAGAGCGAAGGTCGTTAAAGACTACCTGGAAAGCAAAGAAAAATATGAAACATTAGCTAAAAAATCACAGATAGATAGTTGGAAGACATTTTGTAGCAGACAGGACAGAGAGGGACTTTGGGATGGCATCTACAGAGTTTTTAAAAGAACAGCCAGAGGTCAGGAGGACCTGCCCCTAACAAAAGATGGGAAAGTTTACAATCCCCAGGAGTCGACAAAAATGCTGGCAGAAACATTTTTCCCGGAAGATCATGGAAGGGATGATAATGCAGATCACCTGCAAATTAGACAAGCCGCCGAGCACGTAAACGACAGGATACAAAATGAAACCCTGGATCCTCCGTTTACCGCTGCAGAAGTCCACAGTGCAGTCGGAAGTTTCAACCCAAAGAAGGCCCCGGGAATTGACGGATTGGCCCCAGACATCTGTCAGCAAGCAATCGCTGGTGACCCTGATGTTTTCTTAGCTTTGGCGAACAAATGTCTGGAACTGCACCATTTCCCGACTATTTGGAAAGAGGCGGTCGTGTTGGTACTTCGGAAGCCGGCCAGGGATGATTACACCAACCCCAAAGCATATCGACCGATTGGTCTTTTACCAGTGCTCGGTAAGGTCCTGGAGAAGATGCTTGTCAGAAGATTAAAGTTCTATATAATACCCGGACTCAGTACTCGCCAGTATGGCTTCATGCCACAAAAAAGCACCGAGGACTCCCTCTATGACTTGATACAACACATTAGAATGAAGCTGAACAACAAGAAAATAATTACTATGGTTTCACTAGACATAGAGGGAGCGTTCGATAGTGCGTGGTGGCCAGCCATCAGGCTTCGACTGGCTGAGGAAAGATGTCCGGTGAATATAAGAAGGCTTGTAGATAGTTACCTCCAGGACCGAAAAGTTAGAGTAAGATATGCCGGTCTGGAACACGTCCAAACTACGACCAAAGGATGTGTCCAGGGTTCGATAGGGGGGCCCATCCTTTGGAACCTTCTGCTGGATCCACTGCTGACCGGCCTGGGGAAGCGGGGCGACTACTGTCAGGCCTTCGCTGATGATGTCGTCCTCGTTTTCGATGGAGACACCGGGCACGAGGTTTCCGTGGCGGCCAATTCGGCACTAGCCTATGTTCAGGAGTGGGGAGTGAGGAATAAGCTAAAATTTGCACCACATAAAACAAAAGCCATGGTAATTACCAACAGACTGAAGTATGACTCCCCACTCCTGACCATGGGAGGTACCCAAGTGGAGCTTACTGAGGAAATTAAAATCCTTGGTCTTACCATAGACAAAGGCCTGACCTTTAATACGCACGCGCTCAATGTATGCAAGAAGGTACAGGGCATATACAAACAGCTGTGCAGGGCTGCAAAGGTGAGCTGGGGGCTTCACCCCCAAGTGGTTAAAACTATTTACACTGCGGTAGTAGAGCCGATTGTTCTCTACGCCGCCAGCGCATGGGCACCTGAAACTAAAAAACTAGGTGTGAGGAAGCAACTGAACGCCATCCAAAGAGGCTTCGCCCAAAAGATCGTTAAGGCCTATCGCACTGTTTCTTTGAATTCGGCATTGGTACTGGCTGGAATACTCCCCCTCGACTTGAGAATTCAAGAGGCAGCCGCTCTTTACGAGGCCAAAAGAGGAGTGTTCCACCAGCTGCCCGATGACAGGGTGATAGAGACCAAATTGGATTATACTTCACAGCATATAGAACATCCCGCGCTCAGTACCGTGGTCGACTACGCCCACCTGGACAACCCCATGACTGAAACCACGAATGACTGTGCAACAGAACGTGTGAATATTTACACAGACGGCAGTAAGATCGAGGGGAAGGTGGGCGCGGCCGTATCAGTGTGGAAAAATGGCGCGGAGATCAGAGCTATGAAGTTAAAGCTGGACTCGTCCTGCACAGTATTCCAAGCCGAGCTGTATGCCATGGATAGAGCCGTAACATGGACTCTGAAAAGCTATGAAAGCGAATCCTGGATCCTGAGCGACTCCAGATCCGCCTTGGACTTAGTGAAGAGCGGAAGAGTCTCAAACCCATTGGTGCACAATATAAGGGGGAATATTAGGGCGGTACGAGAACAGGGGCGTTCGGTTAAATTATTTTGGGTTAAAGCGCACGTAGGAAATGTCGGGAACGAGCGAGCTGACAGTCTCGCTAAACAAGCTGCCCTTTACAGCAAGACGGCCGCCGACTACAGTGCCTACCCAATTGCTTCCGTTAAAAGGATTATCAGAGAGGGGTCCCAAAAAATTTTTTTTTTTTTTTTTTTTTATTTATTTATTTAGAAAACATACAGTTTTTTCTATATATATATATATATCTTCAAATGTACACATAAAAACCTAAAGTTTCCTTAATTACAATAATTAACCATATAAATGATAAGCTCTCGTAAAAACCAGTATGTATACATGCAGGGTATTTAAAAATATTCATTTTTTAGTTTTTTTTTTTTTTTATGTACAAATAATCTGTCAGCTACCTGTTTTTTATATGCCGATAAAGTGGAGCCAAAGATATCTATATCGTTGACTAATTCATTGTGACTGCGCATTGCACGTCTGAAATATGAATTTCTTGCATAATTTGTGCGACAAGTGGTGGTACAAAAAGTAGGCTTAGAACGTGATGAGATACGGTTCAGTTTAAAGTTAACTTTATTTAAGAGTGGAGTAGAATCTATGTGATTATTTATTAATTTGTATAGAAATAACAGATCTAAGTAAGTTCTTCTTTGTTCAAGGGAGGCAATTCGATGTCGTTTCCTTGAGTCCAGATAGTCTTGAAAATAATTTCCAGTGCGGTAATCTAGAGATTTAAGAAATTTATTCTGAATCTTTTCAATGCGACTGATGTGCACTGCATATTGTGGGTTCCAAATTATGCTTGCAAATTCCAAATGACTACGAACAAAAGCATTGAACAAGATTTTATAAGTTGCGGCATGCTTAAAAGGTCTAGATAATCTAAGTATAAGTCCCAATTGCTTAAATGATTTTTCGATAATATTGTTAATGTGAATATTATAATGAAGCTTACAGTCAAGAGTAACACCCAGGTCCCTAACTTCCTGAACTCTATTTAGTAATTTACCAGAAAGTTTGTAATTGAAATTAATTGTATTGTGCTTTCTTGTAAACGTAATTATGTGACATTTGTCTACATTAAGATTTAGGAGATTATCTTTACAATAAATAGAAAAAGTATCCAAGTCGGCTTGCAATTCCTCACAGTCATGTTGAGAAGTAATAATTTTGAAAATTTTAGTGTCATCCGCATACAATAGTTGTGATGAATATTGAAATGATGCACACATGTCGTTTACATACAAAGTAAAAAGAAAGGGGCCTAAATGAGACCCCTGGGGCACTCCTGAGGGCACTGGAAGAAACTTTGACGTATATCCCTTTAAACAAACTGCCTGACTTCTATTACTGATATAGGACTTGATCCATCTAAGGAGATCGCCATGTATACCGACCTTTTCTAACTTATTTATGAGAATATTATGATTTATTTTATCAAAAGCTTTAGAAAAGTCGGTATACAAAATATGGCAAGAACGTTATAATGAAGGTACTACTGCTGCCACAACAAAAATTTTTCTTCCGGATGTCTGCCTAGCGCACAAAATTGTTAACAAAATCGAAATTAGTCCGACCATTACGCAGATGTTTAGTGGACACGGTGGCTTTCGGAAATATTTACACAAATTTAAGCTGACGGATTCCCCAGCATGTAAATGCGATAATGACAATGACGAGGAGCCCGTTCATTTAATAACGGTGTGTCCGAGATTTAGTAAAGAAAGAAGGGATATAGAAACAGAATTAGACATTAAAATAGATTTAGTATCAATAAGTACAATAGTTGAAGATAATAGATTAAGACCAAAATTTTTAGAATTTGCTACCAAAATTGTTACCAAAATTATAATTGAAAATAAATAATGATAATAGATCTGCAGTTACCATGTATTTTTGAATACATGCAATAACACAGATAAAATCATAACACATCCACACACATTCGACAAGAATTAATAACTATAAAACAATCTCGGACAATGTCTCCGACTTCCGTTGGGGGATCCTTTGTATAAACAATCTAAAAAAAAAAAAAAAAAAAAAAAAACCTAACCTAACCTAACCTAACCTAACCTAACCTAACCTAACCTAACCTAACCTAACCTAACCTAACCTAACCTAACCTAACCTAACCTAACCTAACCTAACCTAACCTAACCTAACCTAACCTAACCTAACCTAACCTAACCTAACCTAACCTAACCTAACCTCGACCTATCGCCACTTATACAATGCTCGAGATGTTTGGCCTTCGGTCATGGGAAAAAGTGGTGCTCCGAAAGCGTAGACCTATGCAGTCACTGCTCCGGGCCGCATATGATGCAGGAGTGCCCGAGCAAACTGGCAGGAGATAAGCCGCAATGCAAAAACTGCAAGCACGCGAGACATGAAGGAGACCATAACGCCTTCGATGCGGCGTGTCCAGTGCGCCTTAAGTGGGACTCTCTGGCAAGATCCAGCGTCGCCTACTGTTGAAAACGTAAACGGCATCAGACTTCAATAGCAGTATCATGACGATACTCAGTATTAAAAACTTTTAATATGAAAACAAGTCGGAAAAGCCAATCACATCCTCTCTCACATCACACACACCAACAATCACTCACATGACAACCGACAAAGAGTTTGTATATAGTAATAAAAACTGTACTGAAAAAAAAAAAAAAAAAAAAAAAAAAAAAAAAAAAAAAAAAAAAAAAAAAAAAAAAAAAAAAAAAAAAAAACCCAAGTAAAACAAAAAACAGTACAAATATAGTATACATCATAGTTAGTAAGAAACCCAAGTACATTTATATATTGTAATCAATAAATAATATGTACTTATCATTATAGAATAAGCAAAAATAAAAATAACTCTGTATATAGATTGTAAGACGAAACTATTGTTAAGCAATATAAGCTGTAACAAATACAACTAGTTTTAAAGTATACATTATTGCAAAAATATTAATATGTTTCACACCGTGTATAGCAATAGTATAGTACATTCATTGTAAAACATAGAATAGAACAAATAGAAATAAGAATAAATAAAGTCAATTATAAGTAGAAAATAAGAATTACGACGGAATCACCGTATACGAATAAAGCATAGTAAGATTATAATAAATATAGAATTACAACCTACAAATATATTAAGATAATATCATAGCAGAAATACAAGTAATATAATGAAGTAAATGCATACCTAGAAAACTTCTTCTCCTTAGAACTATATAAGTAAAATTGTAAGAATTATAAATAGAGTAATACGAAGTAGAATATTAAATGCAAATAGGAAAATAGTAGACAACTCTTAAACCTCTCAGGTCCAAAATTACATAGCAATAAATCAAAAGTATAAAAAGGTCTCCGATCGCCATGTTGGAGGAAATTCGGCTGATATTAAAAAAAAAAAAAAAAAAAAAAAAAAAAACCTAACCTAACCTAACCTAACCTAACCTAACCTAACCTAACCTAACCTTTTTTTTTTTTTTTTTTTTTTTTTTTTTTTTTTTTTTTTTTTTTTTCGTCAGGAAACCCTGTTGCCGGGTACCCGCCGCCTGGGGAAGAACGACGGGTTATGTGGGGCTCCTGCCGTGCTAGAGATGGTAAACGCACGGCAGCCTACCCACTAAAACCTGACGGTGTCCACCTTGATCGCCTTGGTGCCGGGAACACGGGAACAGGAAATCATCCGCGAACCCGACGGCGATAGCCCTGCGGCTCGTCTCGGTGTCGGAGGGTGGAGGAAGCACCCTCTACGACCACAACTGGAGTGGCGCGCGGCGGACACTGCGCGCGCCTACTCGGGCCAGGTGACTAGGCGGCAGACTTCCCCAAGTCTACCACCCTCTGGCTAGTGTTAGGGGGGGAGGCGGCGGTCTTGTGCCGCTCTCCGGCGCCCGGTCCGTCGTCGGCGGATGGTGAGATCGGAAGTCGCCTCCCTCTCTCTCTCCGCCGACTCCTTCTGCGACATCACGACCTCGCAGAAGGTCTGGACTGCGTCCCAAGACCTTTCGCTCTCGACCATGGCTTTGATCACGGCCGGGAGCGACAGGTCCGCCCCCACAACACTTTGGAGCGCCTCCCGCTCTGACGCCCAGGCTGGGCAAATCTCCAGCATATGCTGGGCGTCCTCATCGACGCAGTCGCTACAGTGGTGGCAGCGTGCGTCAGGCTCTCTTCCGGCGACGCGGCACAGGTAGCCACCGAAGCATCCGTGCCCCGTGAGGACCTGCGTCAACCGGAAGGAGAGAATGCCATACCGTCTCGTCAACCATTGTCTGATAACTGGTTGGATTGCATCGATGGTCCTGCGACCCGCTGAAGGCTGCTGAAGCCTGCCTATCCACTTTTCGATAATGGCATCTTTTTCTTCGATATCGTGCAGTACTGGGCTTAGGTCCCCGGACGCAGGGCCTCGGCGTCGACGATAAGTCGATGCCAAGGAACCTGCGTCCAGGTCCCAGGGTGTAACTCCAGCCAGCACGCACGCTACATCGCTCGAGATGGTCCGGTAGCCCCTTACAACTCTTGTGGCCATCACTCTCTGTGATTGTCGTAGGACAGCTACATTTTCCCGGCTGAGAGCATCAGTCCATACGGGAGCACCATATAACGCGATGGATCTCAGTACTCCCAAGTATAATCGCCTACTAGCACAGCTGGGTCCGCTCACATTCGGTAGCAGTCTGCTGAGTGCGCCCGCAGTTTGCATCAATTTAGGCGCAAGGTTTGTAAAATGCGCCCGAAAGTTCCACCGGCTGTCGAGCACGAGTCCCAAGTACTTCATCGTACTCGACAAGCCGATGCGAACTCCGCCCACAGTTATATGGGCATCTGTTGACGGCGCTCTACGAGGGCCGTGGAAACTCAGGGCCTTGGTTTTCTCTATGGCAACTTCTAGCCCCAGCTTCTGGATCTTTGTAATAATGTGAGCCACTCCGACAGTTGTTAATGTCATCGCCTCCTGATGGTTTTTTGCGCGAGCTAATACCAGGGTGTCGTCCGCGTAACAAACTACGCTGATTCCTCTTAGCGTGCTACTTCGTATAACCCAATCGTAGCCGATATTCCACAGGAGCGGCCCAAGAACCGAGCCCTGTGGAACACCGCACGATACTTCCCGTCTGCCCCAGCCGTCTCGCTCAGGGAAGGTTACGAATCTATTGCTTAGGTAAGCCCCAATAACGCGCTGCAGGTAGGTCGGCACCCCATGGTATTGGAGCGCCGTCCTGATGCAATCCCAAGGTAAGGAGTTGAAGGCGTTCGCGATGTCTAATGATACCGCGATAACTACCTCACCCTGGGAGACCGCATCCTGCGCGCGAGACTTGACTCTCAGGATGGCATCCACAGTGGAACGCCCACTGCGGAAACCATACTGAGCGTCGGATAGATCGGGCCCCACTTCTGTCAGGTGCTTGATTAAGCGTCCGACTATGATTCGCTCGAATAACTTGGCTATCTCATTTAGTAGCACTATCGGCCGGTAGGCAGATGGCGACTCCGCTGGACGCCCTTCCTTTCTGAGGAGGACTAATCTGCCTGTCTTCCACCTCTGTGGCATTATGGCTTGGGCCAGACAGGCAGAGAAAAGTCTCCTCACCCAAGGATCCAAGACATCCATTATCAGTGCTAGCGCGCATCCTGGTATTCCGTCTGGTCCAGGGGAGACGGATTTCTTTCGCAGGCGTCTCACTGCAACTTCCATTTCGTTCTCAGTGACCTCTGAGGCCTCGGCTTCATATTCGTCGACTGTTATGTGCTGACTCATCATTGGAAGAACAGAGTCGTTTTGTTGCGGAAATAAAGATTCCAGTACGCCCCGGAGCGCATCAGCTCCCATTGTTTCCGTAAGTGGAGGAGCCCACGGGCGAAGTTTGTTTCTTACTAATTTATAAGGTGTGCCCCATGGGTCTCTGTTGAGCTCCTCCAACATTTTGGCCCTTCCTTCATTTATTGCCCTGGCTATTTGCATTTGAAGACGCGCCTTTGCCTCCTTATAGATAGTATATCTGTGGTCTTCCTCTACCTGGTCCCGGTGTGCCCTTCTTCGGTAGTGCGTGTATTGTCGTCGGGCGGCTATGCAGTTTTTGCGTAGGTGGGCGATTTCTACGGACCACCACCACACTTGTTTCCTCGGAGGGCGGTGTCTGGATCTAGGCATGGCAGAATCACATATGCGCCTTAGTATATCATCGAGTTTACTCGCTGTCTCCTCTAGGGATGTTATTTGTTGGGGCAGCCAAGAGGCCACAACAGACGCTTCTCTAAGCAGCTCCGGATTTAGGCGCTTGATCTGCCATCTCGGTCCGTTCTCTCTCTGTGTTCGGGAAGCGGTTGGCGGAACCGCCAGGTGTGTGGAGATCTCGTACCGGATGTAAAGATGATCCGATAGAGTCTCCACATCCTCCAGCACTCGCCAGTCGCTTACGCGGCGAGCTAGGGCAGGGCTCGCGAACGTTATGTCCACGATGGAACCGCCCTGCCGTCGCACGCACGTGTTGACTGCTCCCCTGTTCAGCACAGTCAGGCCAATGACCACAGTCCACTCTTCCAATAAGCGCCCGCGAGCGTCCGTACTTGGACAACCCCATGCACGAGCTTTAGCATTTAGGTCACCTGCTACCAACACGTGGTGGTGTCTACTTCTGGATATAGATTCCCCCAGATTGTGAAGAAAACTGTCAAACTCGGCGAGAGTCCTGTTGGGGGAAAAGTAGACACCAACTACTAAAATTTCCCCAAGCAGGGCCATTACGAATCCGGACCCCTTTACTACATGGGTAAACAGCGGTGCGCCTGCGTCTACTTGGGAGACAAGTGCGACCAACCCGTCACGGTCACTCACCCAATTGTTCCTTGATGGGATATAGTGTGGCTCTGACAGAACCGCCAGTTGCGCCGACCACTGCACCAAGCTTTGGACAAAAAGGTCTTGGGCTCTGGCACAGTGGTTTAAGTTCGCTTGCAGAACTTTTAAGGCCATCATTTCTGTTGGTTTACTGGTTCTCCTTCCTTGGGCGGCTTGTTTGTGCCGGCTATGGGATGTTTTCCCTTCTTCTTCCGAGCCAATGCGCGAGTGCAGGCTGCGCTGCCTATGATGTGGTTGGCAGGCCTGTTCGCAGAGTTGCACACCGGGCAAAATGGCGCATTGGCGCAGCTCCCGCGCTTGTGCCCCGGTTGCCCACATCTATAGCATTGGCTACTCCTGTCGTCACCACCTGTGCACTTTGCTGCCACGTGTCCCACTTCGTGACAGCGAAAACAGCGCTGAGTTCGAGGCTGTAATAACCTGACTTGCGCTGTCACTAGTCCGACAGGTATTCTTTTGCTTTCCGCGATCTTCTTAGCAGCTAGCACGGGGCATTTTACCCATGCTGACCCTAAGCCGAACCGATTGCGGCGTATTTCGCCCACCTTCACAGACTCCTTCGTACAGCCACCTAGTTGGCTGATGACTTCAGCCAGCTCCTTCGACGTGACTGAGTCATCTAGGCCCAGAAGCCTAAGCTCGGCGCATCTTATAGGCCGCGATATGTGCACCTCGCTGCCTTCTAAGATGGTGCATAGTCTTTTTGCTAAGGCCTCAGCCTTATCCTCATTGTTTGCACCAGGGAGTTCGAGCATTCTGGTCCCAGTTGCTGCAACCTTATATCTCAAATCTTGGATACCAAGCTCGCTTAGATCGATTTTTTGCTTGATCTGGGTGAAGACATCCCCATATGAGATATTTCTCTCTTCGGCACCTGGTTGTAGTTGTATGGCGACCACAGCAGAACGAGGTGGACGTATCTTAGGTTGTTTTGGCTTTTCTGGCAATACTTTTTTCTTAGACTGTTGGCTTGCCGCAGCCTTCTTCTTCTTGCTCCTCTTGGTTACCACATTCCAACCCTCCTGAGCATTGGGATTCGGTATCAATGACTCTGTATTTGTAGGGAGGACTGTTTGTTCCGTCCTAGATGATGCTTTTTTCTTCTTTTTCCCCGCTTTGGTCTTCATCTTTGGGCCAGGGTTGGCTGGTGCCATGAGGGTTGTAGCTATGGCTTCCGTTCTAAGGGATTGACCTGCTTCCTCGTCCAATGGTAAACGAGCTTGATGTGCTGGCTGCATCCTCTTCTCGAGTTCTTCAAAGTGAGCACTGATCATTGGGCCAATTCGTCCTATTACGGCGTGCACCAGTTCTTCTGTATTACATGCCATTGAGCTCGACATTGGAGGGGCCCTCTCCCTTTCATTTTCGCAGAGCCTATCCTGCTGTTGTCTTAACAGCGCTATCTCTTTGCGAAGCTCTTCTACCCCTGAACTGGCCACCGAGTTCACGAGTGTTCCTTGGCTTTGTTGCTCTTTCCTCAAGGTATCCATCTCCTTTCTCAGGTCATTAAGTTCCATCTGTAGCTTTGTATTACTCGCACGTAGCTGTTCCACCTCCTCTGATGCGGTGCGTCGTGAAAGCAGATCAACAGCACCAGCGATTGTACTTGCTGCATCCTTAAGGGCCTTTGCAAAAGTGCCTTTTAGGTTGCCCGATCTTGTGGCAACCTTCTCAATAACCTCGAGGCTGGTCTTTATTCTGTCCTGGAGGTCAGGTACAGAATCTACCTCTCCATCTGGCCTGGTTGTGGGCCCACCTGATGTTTGTGGGCTGGATCTAGCTTTGAGGGCTGCCGCCAAATCCGCTACCTCTTTTTGTGCTCTGAGCCTAAGCTCCTCCTTCTTCGCCTCATTGAGGGCACGTTGAGCTTCCGCCAGGCCAACATACTGCCATGTAGATGGCGGGCGCCCTCTCCCGCGTTGGGCAGCATTCGTTTTTGTTCCCACGTCATCCGGCGACACTGACTGAACTCGGGCTGTACTTTTGACAGGCACTCTACTTCCGCCTTTGTCCGGTCCAACTGTGACTTCGCTAGGAGATCGCTTTTCTTTAGCAGACGCAACACCGGTACCTTTGCTTGTCTCAGGTCTATCTTTTACTACGCCAGTCTCTGGCACACATTTCTCACCGCCCGTCGCAGGCCCGTCTTCAGCTCCGCCCTTCTCGGGCACTACTCCTCCGCCCTTCTCGGGCCCTACGTCTTTTGGGTTTTTTGTTTTGTGTTTTGCTTCCATACTTGAACCCACGAGTATGGGGGATATATAAGGTCCATCTGAGCGGCGCCCCCTGCACCCAGATAAGCCTATGCGTAACCCGATAGAGAGTCGGCCGGTTCTCTAACGGGGAAAGCAGTAGCGACTGACCTACCCATCAGCCATGCATCCCCTCGCGCTGCTTCGCCGCTTGGGATTTGGGGTAATTTTTTATAGAGGTTTTCTTCCTCGCGACCCGGGCGATTAAGCCAAGGCCCTCGGTCCCAGTTCCCGGCCGTTAGACATGACAACGACACCGGGTTCTGGGATTACGAGTTGAGGAGGGCGTTGCACAGGAAGTGCAGCCCAGCTGCGCAGTGAAGCGCTCGCCGAACCCGCCCCACCTCGTTGCTGATCCACAGCTTCGGCTTTGTTTACGGTGAGCTCCGCTAGGCCGTGGGGTTAACAAACCCCTAAGGCACGCCCATGCCTAGTTGGTTTTGGTCCGCGCCGGATTGCTCCGGTACCACCCGCGTTACAGTGCGAGTGGCATTCCCCTATCCGCCACCTGGGGACGCGCCCGGTAGGAGGACCAACAACTCCCTCGGGAACCTAACCTAACCTAACCTAACCTAACCTAACCTAACCTTTTTTTTTTTTTTTTTTTTTTTTTTTTTTCGTCAGGAAACCCTGTTGCCGGGTACCCGCCGCCTGGGGAAGAACGACGGGTTATGTGGGGCTCCTGCCGTGCTAGAGATGGTAAGCGCACGGCAGCCTACCCACTAAAACCTGACGGTGTCCACCTTGATCGCCTTAGTGCCGGGAACACGGGAACAGGAAATCATCCGCGAACCCGACGGCGATAGCCCTGCGGCTCGTCTCGGTGTCGGAGGGTGGAGGAGGCACCCTCAACGACCACAACTGGAGTGGCGCGCGGCGGACACCGCGCGCGCCTACTCGGGCCAGGTGACTAGGCGGCAGACTTCCCCAAGTCTACCGCCCTCTGGCTAGTGTTAGGGGGGGAGGCGGCGGTCTTGTGCCGCTCTCCGGCGCCCGGTCCGTCGTCGGCGGATGGCGAGATCGGAAGTTGCCTCTCTTTCTCTCTCCGCCGACTCCTTCTGCGACATCACGACCTCGCAGAAGGTCTGGACGGCATCCCAGGACCTTTCACTCTCGACCATGGCTTTGATCACGGCCGGGAGCGACAGGTCATCCCCCACAACACTTTGGAGCGCCTCCCGCTCTGACGCCCATGCTGGACAGATCTCGAGAGCATGTTGGGCATCTTCGTTGCTGCAATCGCTGCAATGGTGGCAGCGTGCATCCGGCTCTCTTCCGGCGACACGGCACAGGTAGCCTCCAAAGCACCCGTGCCCCGTGAGGACCTGCGTCAGCCGGAATGAGAGGACGCCGTGACTTCTCGCCAGCCATTGCCTCAGGACAGGACAGACTGCGTCCAAAGTCCTTCGGCCAGCCGAAGCATGTTCCAATTTGGCTTGCCACTCTGCTAACGTTGCTTCTCGCTCCTCGCTATCGTTGCGTGCTGGGCTTAGGTCTCCGGTTGCAGGACCTCGACGCCGACGATAGGTCGACGCCAAGGAGACCGCGTCCAGGTCCCAGGGTAGGACTCCAGCCAGCACGCACGCCACATCGCCAGAAATGGTGCGATATCCCCTTATCACTCTCTGTGCTAGTGCTCTCTGTGCCTGTCGTAGCACAGCCACGTTTTTTCGGCATAGAGCATCTGTCCATACAGGTGCACCGTAAAGTGCCATGGATTTCAATACGCCTAAGTAAAGACGCCTGCTGGTACAGCTTGGTCCATTCAAGTTAGGCAGCAGTCTATTGAGTGCGCCTGCTGTCTTCATTAATTTTGGCGCCAGGGCGTCAAAGTGGGCCTGAAAGTTCCACCGGCTGTCGAGCACGAGTCCCAGGTACTTCATCGTGCTCGACAAGCCTATGTGGACTCTGTCCAACGTTACATATGTTTCTGGTGTGGGTGCTCGTCGTGGGCCATGAAAACATATGGCCTTCGATTTTTCAGGAGCAACCTCCAGCCCCAACTTCCTAATTTTCCCGACTATATGGGCAACTCCCGCTGTCGTCAGGATCGCTGCTTCCCTGTGGCTATTGGCCCGCGCCATGACCAGGGTGTCGTCTGCGTAGCATATCACTCTGACTCCCCTCAGTGTGCTGCCCCTGAGCACCCAGTCATAACCAATGTTCCACAGGAGCGGCCCAAGAACCGAGCCCTGTGGAACACCGCATGACACCACGCGCCTCTCTAAGCCTCTCCGCGAAGGGAAGATCACGGATCTGTCCGACAAGTAAGCCCCAATGGCGCGACGCAGGTAGGTTGGCACACCGTGATATCGGAGCGCCTCCCTGATGCAAGCCCAGGGTAAAGAGTTAAAGGCATTTGAGATGTCCAGGGACACCGCAAAAACTACTTCACCCTGGGAGACCGCATCCTGCGTATAGGACTTAACGCGCAGGATGGCATCCACCGTTGAGCGTCCACTGCGAAAACCGAACTGCGCATCCGACAATTCTCGCCCAACTTCTTCCATATGCCTGATCAGGCGACCAACTAAGATGCGCTCAAACATCTTGGCGAGCTCGTTGAGCAGCACGATGGGGCGGTAAGCGGAGGGAGACTCCGCTGGACGCCCTTCCTTTCTGAGGAGAACCAACCTACCTGTCTTCCACCTCTGTGGAATTATGGCGTGAGCCAGACAGGCAGTGAATAGTTCCCTCACGCAAGGCCCTAAAGCGTCCATGGTCAGAGCTAGTGCTCGTCCGGGTATACCGTCTGGCCCCGGGGTAACGACTTTTCCTCGCAGGCGCGCGATCGCATCTGACATTTCCCCCTCGTCCACCTCTGGTATATGGTCATCTTCCACTTGCTCAGTTGCTAACATAGATCCCATCTGCGGCGGCACAAATCTGTCCCGGTGTGCAAGAGCCGGTCCTACCCACTAAAAACCAAGCAGCCCTCATCCGCCATAGTGGGACGCCACGGGATCGCTTAAAGCATTCAACCGCGACGCCCCGGCGGCAGGCACGGCCCATCAGGTGAGGGGACTGCTGAGAAACAGCCCCCTCTGTCCACCGAAGTGAACCCCTTCAGAAAAGTGAAGCTGCTCGCAAGTCCACTCTGCTGATCAGAGAAGTACCCGGAGCAGCCCCACGTGACACCTTACGCCGCCCACCGAAGTGAGCCACCTGCAAAAAATAAGGGGTATATGCGTATATAAGTCTATACGCATATACCCAGAAGCCTCCCTCCCAAGTAAATTGGGCAACCTACATTGTGCCCGAAGGCCCAACCACAACGGCCGCAGGAGAAGAGGATGCGACAACGCCGACACTCCCCTTCCCCTGCTGCCCCCTCAAAAGGACGTCACAAAGACGGCACAAAACACAAAACACAAAAAAGCACGGCAGGAGGAGAACCCCCCACCGCGCCCCCACCCGAAGGTCTCGATGAGTTTTTACACCTCTCAACGAGACCTTAAACCCCACCCCCCCTGTGGCACTGAAGGGACGAGGACCCCCCGTAAAGAGAATCCCCATCCCAACGTGCCCCATCCCCAAGGCCGCCGGCTACGACAAGTCGCAGCCAGCGCCGCCCGTCGGCCGTCGCGGGACCTCCTGTCCCGCCGCCTTATGGATTTTGGTCCGCGCCAGATAAACTGGTACCACCCGCTCAACTGGTTAGGAAGAGCAGGTGGCGTTCCCCCATCCGCCACCTGGGGACGCGCCCGGTAGGGGTACAGCCTCCCCCCCGGGAACCTAACCTAACCTAACCTAACCTAACCTAACCTAACCTAACCGAGTCCCGCTCGAGCTGCGGAGGCGAGCGCACGCGTGCAAACAGCGAAAACCGCGCTCCGCTAGCTCTAACGGTTCGAAAGATACGACAAAAATAAGAAAAGTGGAAAAAGTGTCCTATTAAGACCTAAAAAGTGTTAAATCCGAAGTGAAAAGTGTCGATAAGCATCGTGTGCAACTTTGTTTTTTGGAAATCGCACGATTTAAACCGTTTTTGGACAAAAAACCGAAATTTGGTTTTCGATTAAACAGTTTTCTGCGAACGCTGCCTTCAGATGATCTACGACCCCCAAATTTTAAGTGCGCGTCGTGAAGTGATCAGTGACCCCCATCTGTGACCCAAGTTTCAGATTTTTCTGATAACGCTAAGTGGCCCAAAAAGGCAGAAAAACAAGAGTGACGCAATTGCTCCTTTCTAAGTCGAGCAATTGCGAACGCCGAAAACTGCCCAGGATCGAAGCCCGGACCAAGAGGATTACGACAAGGTTTCTCCCGCTAATATATCTCTGTTAGAACCAAAGTTATTTAATATTTAAATTTGTAAATTTTTAGACCTAAGTTTGGACACTAATATCTAGGAATTATCAGTGACGACCCCCCCTGGAAAAAATATATATGATAATACAATTCCTTAAGAATTTTTTAGTCCAAGTTTTGTCCAAATCCGTTCAGGGGATCCTGAGATATTGGTGTTCATATTTTTTAAGGAAAAAGTTCATGAACATTTAAGATTAGATATTTTTTACGTAAGTTTCCATATATAGATTATTGATTGTAAGATTGTTTGTACGTTGAAGAATTTATTTTTGATTAAAATTTTCATATTTTCAAAATAAGTCAAAAATTTAGGAAAATAGTATTCGGAACTTTTAGACAATAACTAATTAAAATTATCTTAAAAATTTGTTCAGGTAAAAATCTTTTATTTTTCACACAATTTAAATTCAAAAATATTAAAAATTTCCAAAAATTCTTGAAAATTAAAAATTAAAATACGGTATATAATAGAAAATTGCATTAAATAAAGATAAAAAATTTTTGGCCCAACAAAAGTCGCATCATTTTAGATCTAGTAATTAATTAATATTTCAACGTACAAAAAATGTTCAATTTTAAATTATATTAGTTAGTGGGAGGAGCTTGTTCGCATATAAGATTGCCAAGTTCGAGCGGTATTGTAAATATTATAATATTATTAAATTGTTTCTTCTATTGAATCGAGAAAGTTCCGGAAGATTCCCGAATGTTCTCGAACTTTAAAGTGCCAAGTTAGTCTCGAGATTATAAAATATATTATTAAAATTGACTTCTATTGTATTTTCGACCTTAGTGACATAGATTTTTTAATCTATTAATTTTGTTGGTAAAGTTCGAATCGAATTTGTATATAAATTATTAAACTTAATATTTTCGACCTTATTGACATAGGTTTTTGAACCTATTAAATTTATTAGAAAATCTGGGATTCGGGAATTTTCTCGACTTTGACATATCTTTATAGATTTAGGGAAATTATTTATATTATAGTTTTAGGTATAGGTCTGGGACGGGAATCGAACCCGCATACCAGAATTTCGGAAAAATTTCTATAACTTATTTTATCGCATTTTTGTTTTTTGTGCTTTTGTTCGAGTCCACACCCCTTCCCCACCCCCCCCCCACTCTCCCCCCCAAAATCCCAAATTTGGCGAGTGGACCCCTCACCCCATTCCTAACAACTAAAAATTTTCGACCCCGCCAATCGTCGACCCACGAAACCCCCCCCCCCCCCCCCCAGAAGATACCCCCCCCTCGGACAGAAGATTGATTTTCTCGGAAAGTACTGAACCGATTTTGGTAATCTTGGTGTCGGGTGAAAGGTCTTCAGCTACTGCATCCAACACACTAGGGTTCATATTTTTAAAACAACCCCTTCAGGGAAAAAACCTGTAAAAACCCGGAAAAAACCCGTTTTTCAGGAACTGTGTCCTACGATTTTTTCGCAAAAAATTTAGAGCTTAGAAAATCCGGTAATAACAAATATTCAAAATTAAAATTTCAAAATTATTCAATAGCAACCCTAGAATCAACCCCTAAATTATTAAATTCAATAACTTTGCCAAAAATTGACCTAGAGATACCGAGTTGGGCTCAAACGAAAGAGCGCCACAAAACCTAACTCCCCTCTACAGAATTAGGTCTCCCAGACCTGTAGTTAGTAAGTTAGTTAGTAAGTTAGTTTTTAAGTTTTGTAAAATTGACTTTTTGAAAAAAAAAATTTTTGTATATAAACTTTAAATTGACTCCTACAGACAGTCGGGCTCTATACACCCGACTCTACATTATACTTCACATTTACATTTTGACGTAAGCCAATCCTAAACATGTATCATACGCCGAAAAACATCAAACCATCCACATCTCAGGCACCAGCACGAACATCTACAGATTCGCGAATACCCACACCACCTAAGCCAACGAGAGCGTCTCCGCCTCCTGAAACCCAAACATGCTCGTATAGGAAGCTATACGAGGAGACTGGAAGACACGTTAAAGATATAAAATACCAACTATCTATATCGGGAAATATAAAGCGGAGCATCAAGGATAAAATCGCGGAGAAAGCAGATGCCCTGAAAGAAATAGTCCACAAGGTTGTCCAAACCTTGTCAGAGATGGACGAAGAAATGGACAAAGTAAGACAGGCGGGCCAAAAAGTAACAGAAAGGATCGTGGATAGGTGCACGTCGTGCGAAAAACTCGAACAAGAGATAATGACTATTAAACCCCAGTTAGAAGAGTACTATGTGAAAATCGACAAAAGAATCATGGATTTCGGCGATAAATACATGGACGGACTGCTACTTCACGGGGAAAGAAACCAGGATATCGTGGACAACATTAGAAGACTGGAAGGTAAAATAATTGAAAGCGCTGATATAAATGTAGAGAACATACAGATGATAAGCGACGGTCAGATCAAACTAGAGGAAGACTTTGCTAAACTAAATACCATAGCCATAGAGACCCAAACGGAGATCAAAGAACTGAAGACAATGGAAAACGAAGGAACCGGCAATAAACAACAACAAGAGTCAACACCACCAAGAACTTACGCCGAAGTGGCATCAATCCAACAACCTAAACCAACCCGTTGCCTACTTGTGGGCACGGAGGACATAGCCGACACCAGCGAGGATGTCATAACAAAAGTGAGGAAGGTGCTTAAGGCAAAAGAAAAAGGGCTAAAAGTATCGAAACTAAGGAAGGTAAAAGACCAAAGAATATTAATCGGTAGCGAAAGTAAGGAAGATTTTGAAGAAATAAAAACAGTTTTAGAGAAAGAAAAATTTAGGATTGAAGAAAAATTAAACAAAGACCCACTAGTAATAGTTAGAAACATCAATAAAAGTATCACGGACGAGGAATTAGTCAACGCAGTCAAAATACAGAACAACGAACTGGTACAAGACATCCCAGATGAGGAATTT
>HG993147.1:1912500-2105000 GCA_905231865.2 Boloria selene
GAACTAGTGATATTTTCAAACCTGTTATAAGATTGCAAGAGAGTTTATAAAGGAACATCTTGTTTTTTATTAGTAACATTATGTTAGCAAATATCACAAAATTGTTAGGTGTGCTTGATGTTTACGTAAATATTATTTAGCATATATGTATTTGTAAGAAAGTTAGATATTTTGGTATGATATAAAACAGCAAAATAAAACAACAACTTATCATTTTAAAACTCACTTTTCGTTATCTGACATCAAAGAAGAGTCACTAAATAATGAAATAATTTTGAAGAGACTCTGAAGGACCATAAAATGTTAGTTAAAATTGCTTTAAACATTTAATATTCACAAAATACTGTACCCTTAATGTTAAACGTTTTCTTAGTAAAACGCGGATGCACAGCATCAATAGCACTCTCACTCATAATGTATATTAGTCAATTAATAGTTTTTACCTCTTTTCAACATTATTTCTGGTAATTTATTGTCTTATTAGCACTTTATTTAAATTTTAAAGTTTCACCGCAAGAACCCGATGACAGACGATAGTAAACAGGTTATGTCACTGATAGTGACTGACAGTTGAAAGTTGACAAGATGATAACGTAATATTGTAAACAAATGGCGATTTGTCTGTGATAACAATTTTATCCCACCAAAAACATTTTCATGTAAAATGTTGCCAAGACGAGCCCATATGACTCGCACTGTCAAAAAGTTATCAGATCTCATGTAGAGCCAAGCTTCTAACACTACACGCCCTAACTCTACAAGGCCTAACTTCACAAACTCTACACCTTAGTCGAAATATGTGGCTTGGCCGTTCGTTACTACAAGAACTATTGTATAACACAAAAGTAATGAACAGTGAATTAATTTTTCACCTTACGCCGATGTGAATGTAGCGAAATGGCCAAACCACATATTTTGACTAATACAATAGTTCTTGTAGTAACGAACGGCCAAGCCACATATTTTGACTAAGGTGTAGAGTTTGTGAAGTTAGGCCTTGTAGAGTTAGGGCGTGTAGTGTTAAAAGCTTGGCTCTACATGAGATCTGATAACTTTTTGACAGTGCGAGTCATATGGGCTCGTCTTGGCAACATTTTACATGAAAATGTTTTTGGTGGGATTTCATTTCTTTTTGTAAGTTGTTTGTAACAAATTTATATGATCTGATCTGATCTGAAGTATATGTCTCAATATATGTCGATTAAATATTTTTTTTTTTAACAAGGAGTACCTATACATATATATATCTGGGGGCACCAAGTTTTAGATTATTAGATTAGACCTCTAGCGTCATCAAAATTTAATTTAAAATTACAGGTCTCATACAAACTCCCATCCCCTAGTTTAAGGGGTTGGGGGATGAAAGTTACAAGTTTTATAATTTTTTTGTTGTTTGTGTGCTAATACTAGCTTACATACAAAATTTCAGCTTTCTAAGACATTAGGAAATACCTTAAGATTTTTGATGATGAGAGTATAAAAGCTAATGTAACGAAAACTTAATATGTTAATAAGTCCGCTATTGACAATATATCCCGAAAATTTTGTTGATCTAGCATAATCCAAACCCAAGTTATGAGGGTTCAAAAAAACGACGAAGCGCTTCGAGAAAAGGTAGGTAGTGCCCGTGCGCTTCGCTTGGCTCGTCTTGGCGGGGGCACTACCGTGCCCCCAGATATGTTAACAAACGACTCGCACTCACTCCGCTCGGGCTCATCCCTAGATCCCGTTTGAGGGTTAGTATAGATTTCTTAGAAATTAGATATTTTTTTGCAGTAAAAAGTATCCTACATATAGACCCGGAGAATCAGCTATCATGATACCAAATTTCATCAAAATACGTCCAGTGGTTTTCTCGTGATGCGATCACAGACAAACAGACAAAAATTCTAAAACGATAGATTCAGTCTCTGTATCGTTAATAATGACTATTTCAATTGGAATTTCCAAAAATTATTCAATGTACAGATTTAACTTTTAAGTATGTTACAATTTTATTATGTGTATAGATTATTCATATCAAAGTGGTGTGTGTGGTGTAATTAAATATTAGAACTTATTAGTGGTATCATTTCTTATCATTATTTTATTTTATTGTTACTGAATGATTTATTTAAAAACTTTTTTTTCTTCTACATACATAGTAAAAATAACTTAACATAAAGTAAAAGTATATATTATATATATTTATAAAAAAAATCAAACAAAAAAAATATATGTAAAAACGTTTATTACCAATTCTAAAGTAGAGCACACATGAATACACAAAAATATTTACATCTACTAATCTTTATTTATAATTCCGTGCACAATTCGTTTCATTGAAGCAACTTCTCCATGAAGTTGCTAGTGTAGTGGAGGATTTATATTGGTCTAATACCTACATGAAGTGTTGTGTGGCAAGATCCTTTTTGGTAGTGTTGCCGAAGTATCGATAGTTTCACAATCGATAGTTTTCATTTAAAACAGCTTTACTATCGATAGCTATATCGATAATATCGATGTTATCGATAACATCGATAATATCGATAGTAAATATAGCTCGAAATGCGACAATACTATTCACGGTGGGCAATGATATCGATACTATCGATAGTATTGCTGAATGATTGATTAATGAAGTATAAATTATCAATAGTATCGATAGAATCGATACTAAAAAAACTTCTGAAAAACAATACTATCAATAGTATCGATACTATCGATAATGTTGAGTTTGGACTATCGATAGTTGTTAATTTTTCGATAGTATTAGGTAAGTTTAAGCAATTAGACGAAAGTCAGTATTAAAAATTAGACTTGTTTACTGCCACTTTTGGTGCTAGAGTTTACAAAAGCAAAAAATATAAAACCTTTTTGAAATGATATCCAAATTAAGCTTTATCTAATAACCTATCGATAGCTGAAACTATCGATAGTATCGATACTATCAATATTTTATGATTTGTGGTCTGTCAATAGTGTTGTCACATTTCCATCTATCGATAGTATCGATACTGTTGATTGTTTCTATAATATCGATAGAACTACCGATGTTCTAACAATCGGTTACTATCGATTAATTATCGATAGTCGACTATCGATCTTCAACAGGGGCCACTCATTTATCACATAAGACAATTTAGGGGGGAGGGGGGTCGACCATGTCTTATGTTTTCTTACAAGGGGGAAATGAAACGCGCAAAGTTAAAATTTTACTTTGAAAAAGCGCGGGCAACCGAGCGAAAGGTACTGTACCTTTAAAATTACAAAAAAACATTTCTTAAAAATGTTAATTTAAAAATAAACATTAAAATAAACCAAACGTGTATTAATTTTTTCTTTTAGACACTTACGTAATAAATATTAAACAAGGGGGAGGGGGTCGGCCTAATATTTTTTCTTATAATAGGGGGGAGGGGGTAAAAACTAGCGAAAATAGTCTAACATAATAAATGAATGGCCCCACACTACTCTTTATTGAGGCTAATACATAAAGTGTGGTGTGGGTAGTTCCTTGTGTGCCTTGTTGCGTCGCTCGAGGCGCGCCTTGCTGACGTATGGCGAGGGCTGGCGGAGGTGCACGGTGCGTACATGAAGCTTGCGGCTGTTGGACTGCGCGAAGGCTTTGCCGCACACCTCGCACGCGTACGGTTTCACGCCCGTGTGGCTCTGGAGGACATAGTTCTTTAATGAAATTATCATTTGGTGCTTAAATTACTTATTATTATTTATATTTACAGAAATCATTTGATCATTATCGATTGTAGTAAAGCATTTGAAATGTTGGAATCCAAAAATATCTAAGAAAGTATTTAATGACTCAAAATGTTTAAATAGAATTACAAATAAATACAATTATTAAAATATTAAAGAATTACAAAAAAATCTATTCGATTTTGTTTGTAAACCAATTTTGAAAATTATTTTGTTTAAATGTGTACAGTTCGCGTCATGTAAAAAGAACGCTGGAAGAAAGTAGTGGGGGGTGTGTTTGCGCATCGGTACATTCGCATACGAAATTCCTAAGCTTATTCTTTTATTTTTGAACTAGCCTTTCGCTCACGATGTATATTGATTATTGGTACATACATTGATAAATATATTAGATAGAATGTCATTAAATAGAAATCTATTCATTAATAAAATATGTTTGATTCAGTGTAGAATGTTTAATCTACTTACAAAAAATTAAATTATTTCGTTTAATATATTTTTTTAAATTATTAACTGCATTATTATCAGAATCTCTCTTTATAAAACAATATACGTCAAAAATATTTTGTCACTATTTTTTATATAAAATCATTTCGTAATTAATAACTTTTGTGTGCGCGATGGTATTTTAAACTGACAAACCAATAGCGAGCCGGTGCGCATGCGGCGCGTGCCTCGCCGTCCCGCGCCCCGCGTCTTACCACCAAATTCGCCTATAAATCGCCTCTGCGCAACTTGACAGCCAGCGTTCTTTTTACATGACGCGAATTATACATACATCAATTTTTAAAATAATAATAATTTATACACTGAATTACGATTTGTATGACTTTTTTTTATTTTTGAATAAAAAAAATATTCGCAAACCTGAAAATAAAAAACAAGATGCTAATATATAAGTATATTAGCATTTCTCGCGGCTTCGCACGCGTTCTAAAGACCGGAAACCAAACTATTTATGGGTCGCGCGATATGGCACCTTGTAGAATTAACGCCTGCCCTTGCCGTTTTTGCAATATTTTTCATTTACACTCCGCTCCTATTGGTCGAAGGCTATATTACATATATAGCCTTTAGCCTTTCTAGATAAACGGACTATCCAACACAAAAAGATTTTTTTTAATTCGGACCAGTAGATCCTGAGATTAGCGCGTTCCACCAAACAACCAAACAAACAAACAAACTCTTCTGCTTTATAATATTAGAATAGATTAAAAAAAATCAATTCAATTTTGTTTGTAAACCAATTTGAAAAATTATTTTGTTTAAATGTGTATACATCCATTTTTAAGTAAAAATTTATACAATGATTACGATTTGGATAATTTTTTTCAATTTTAAATGAAATAATAATAATTTAAAAAAGCATATGTCGCATGTTATATGTCGTATGTTAGCATATGCACACCTAAAATTAAAAAAGCATATGTCGCATGTTACCCGAAAGTGCCTGTTGAGGGCCCCCTTGCACTTGAAGGCCTTGGCGCAGAGCTGGCAGGCGTGCGGGCGCAGGTCGGAGTGCGTGCGCGCGTGCATGTGCAGGTTGGCGCGGTTGTGGAAGCGCTTGGGGCACTGCGCGCACGCGAACTGGCGCTCCGACGAGTGCGTGCGCTTGTGGTACACTAGGAACGCGTTGCCCTGCACGCGCACACGCGAACCATTAGTAGGGGTGTGCGAATAATTCGAAAAATTTCGAATAATTGGAAAATTTTCGAATAATTCTTTTTTTAATTATAAGCAAATTTTTCAGTATTTTAAATTCAGGGTTTCTTATTTTCAATATTCAAATATAAATTTAACAGTCAATATACATATTATTATACAAATGCTACAAATTTTTGTTCAAAAATAATAAATACAATACTGAATCGGGTGATAATGAATTTTAATACACGATTTAAAGGAATTTAAATGAAAACTCTTCAACTCTTTATAATATTAGTATAGATGTGTAGCACACTCACCCTAAAGCCCTTCCCGCAGACGTCGCAGATGTGGTTCTTGGGCAGCGGGTAGGGGCGGTCGGGGTGCGCGCGCCGGAAGTGGTTCCAGTACTCGCGCGCGCTCGCGATCTCCTCCGGGCACTATGCATATATTTTATTATTTACAATTGAATATGAAAGTGGATAAAGGTCATATGTCACCAAATTCTAATTCAAGGGTTGAAGTTCTAAGGATCAAAGTGAAAAAGAAATAGGTTCTTTTAAAGTTTTATAACAGACAAAATAAACTCATTGGAAGTTAGTTGTCTAAGCACTAATTTAATTATTTAGAGATATAATTTGTTTTTGTTATGACTAAATAATTAAATAGGCACTCGGTGTAAGGTCTAACGGGTATATCTTCAATGCGTCGTGTTGTTAGGGTTGCCAAATAGAAACCTATCATATCCGGGACAATTATAGGACAACGGTGTCGGGTCGAGATCATAGTATAAATATCTTGGTTTTTTGAAGTTATACTTCTTTAGGCGCGTTATGAAAAATTGATGAGAGTGAAATTTTAAGATGCGCGCGTACACCGAGACACAAAACTCTCACTGCTAATTACGAAAATGAGGTCCATTTTCAAATCCAAGATGGTGGACATCCGGTTTTTTTAAACAATTACATGGGTGTCATTTTCGGGGTTTCTCGGGGTGTTAATTGCGATAATGAGTATGTATAATTTAATGATGCCAAAGAAGTATAACTTCTAACGCGTGTACATAAATACACACACATTTTTTTTATTTTCAAAGGTTTCGGACGTGTTATTCGTTGTTTGTTTATTTTGTTACAAAACTAGTCGGTTTTCGTAAAATTCCGGGACAGTCCCGGATGTGCAGGCGTGTGCAGTACGCACGTGTTCGCAGGTCCGCGGCCAGCGCGCGCCGGGCTTCTTGCCGTAGTTGCGCGGGCGGCGGCGGGCGTGCGCGCGCGCGTGCAGGCGCAGCGCCTCCGCGTCGCCGCACTGCTCGCCGCACACGCGGCACCCGTTGCTGGAACATCATCGTCAACCGTAGACAGAGAATAGGGTATAGACAAGACACTAAAATAATTATTGTTATGTGAGACGGACGCACAAATTTCAACCTACGTAAGAACAAGCGAGACAAACGTATTGTTTTTTATCTCGTACTGCGTATGCGATTCTTTTGTTTGGACCCATTGCATCGATTCCAAACAAATGAATGTTGACAATCGGTGTTTTGTTAAATATTTAGTGTTTGTGACGTTTAAAGTTGTCAAAAATAGTTCAGTGTTTTGTTTTGTTAGAACATATGCCAAAATATGGGACGTTGCTGTGTAAAGTCATATTTTTTGTCTTGCGAAAACAACGTGATTCAAAATGTTTGGAACATATCCGAGCATTCTTATCAGGATGCCAGTTTTTTCTTCCAGTTGCGTGAATCCACGAAACTTGAATACTTGTTTCTTGTGGGAGAATTTTAGTAGGAGTTTGCAACACTTGTCATGCGTTATTGCTATCTCATAGGTATACGCTGTTGACCACTCTATTACTATACTCTCTCTACGTCGTCAACCCTTGTTGAAGTGAACACTTCTTTAGGTGTTGTCACACACAGATTTGTTTGTGGGTACTATGTAGGGATGCGCGAATATCGTTCGAATCGAATAGAATAATTCGAATTATTCGAAATCCTACGAATAATTTGAAAATGGTATGGAGGGAACAATATAGAATTATATTTTTAATTACACACATATTTCTTAATCTAGATCAGGTAAAAAATAAAAATTCAATAATTTAACATACCTAATACATACATGTAATTAAAAAAATATTCAAAAAAGGATTTTGAAATCACGAACACCTACTAGTAACACAAATTCATTTTTTGATAGTGATGAGTTTCTTATCGACATTGTCGTGTCGATGTCGATGAGAAACATATATTTAATCTTATTTAAAATTAAAATACCTGGCTGTACATCATATGAGTTGTATTGTGTCGTAGGAAGATTGACAAACCATTTTTTGCAAAAAACGAAGGATTTCTGAAGGACACGGAGTTAGGTAGCGGCTATGATATTATTTAATTAATTATATTGAAAAAAGTTAGCATAGATTAGGTTTTTTTAATCATAAAACTCCAAGTATTTTTTGCGAAATATTTGTTTGTGAAATCTTCCTCTGACATCTATAATAATCTATATGTAACAGTTAACAGAACCTATTGATACACTGAATCCATTTAATTTTCATTTTATCATCGTTAGGAAATCAGCAACAGTATTGAAATTATTATCGACAATCATTTTTACATCACTAGACATGTATCAACAAAACATAATATTGAAAAATTAAGTTGATAGCCGACTTAAAGTTTTTAAGGTCTTGGATAGAACTTTTGTATTTGTTAGCATTATAAGATGACCAAAGGGGACCATTTATTTTTGCCTATATGACACGTTCCAAAATAATAAAAACAAACAGCCATGTTTTGTTTCACTCACACCTTATTACATGCTAATTGAACTAAATGAGTAAACTATAGATAACTCGGTTTTTATTTTAGCCTGGCTTCCATGCTTTTATTCTTCCAAGAAATAAACAATAATAAAATAAATATGCGTCTAATAATATTTTATTTAAAAAAAAAAATCCTAGCATACTTGAAGTTCGTGCTCTGCGTGTGCTTCACGGACATGACCATGTGCCGCTTGTACGCTTCCACCGAGACGAACTTCACGTCGCACTGCGCGCAGTACGGCGACTCCTCTTTATTTTCTTCCGTTTCTTCTTTGTTCTATAATATAATTAATACATATCTACACTATGATCATAATACATATATTCTATAATTATAATAAAATAAAACCTTTGTACTTGGAAAGGTACCTCATATTCCTCACATACTGTTTGGTGTTATGCTAAGACCTTAAGAATTTGAGTAATATCATATCAATATACAAATCAGACTGAGCAGCGGGTAAAGCTAGTAGTGTAGTAATTAAAATAAAAGTAAAAAAAAGATGACGATTGGTACAATTTCACATAAATTTACTTACACTTAATGTACATAAACTATATGTAATTTATAATTAAATTTATAGGCGTCTCATAGAATTCCAAGTCGAACCCGGAACCGTAAATATTTTTGAATAAAAAAATATATTACAAAATTAATTTTCATATACCCAGTGTCACCCTTATCGTAAATACAAATTAGACGACACATCTCAAACTAAAATCCACGATTTAAAGACATAAATTGGCATTTAATTCACCATTTTTTATTTTTATTTTGATATACCCAGTAGCACTCTCACAGTAAATACGAATCTAACGACACCTCTCAAGCTAAAATCCATCAAGCCGTTCAGGCCGCAGAGCGTGCTTAACATTATAGTTATAATATTATACTCTCGAAAAACATAACCCTCCTTCTGGCGCAGTCGGATAAAAACAATTTCTTCTAAATTAAAACAATTAAATTTTGTTTGTTATAAGCAATTTTTATTCGTTCAAAGTTTTATTGGATTATTTGACAAGATCATTCAACTGGTTCCGTGGTGTAGTGGTTATCACATCTGCTTTACACGCAGAAGGCCGCCAGTTCGATCCTGGCCGGAATCATATTTTTTGTTTTTTTTTTCTCTTTATATGATATATATTTTTTTATACCTAATTTAATAATACTAGCTCTTGCCCACAGCTTTACGCGTCCTTTATTTGATCAATTTATTTAAAAAACGACCGTATAAATAACATGTTTTATAAAAACACATTATTAATTGCTTAATATTAATTTATTTTTGTTATTATTAATTTATGATTTTTATGAATAAAATAAAAAAATGCGAAAAAAGCGTTAAATGCTACTTGGTAAAATTTTGTATGAATTGAAAATTACAATTATTGTGTTTATTTTATTATTGATTTCTTTTAAAAAAAAGACATTTATTAAGAATTTTTATTATTATAACATTTTATTCATAACTTAGTACTTTTAACTTATGAATCTGGAAATGCACACTTGTAATTGATTTTTATGAAAGATAGTATATTGTTATAACTATATGAATTAATAAAAAAAAATAGTAACAATTTATATAATAAATAAATAAGTGACATATGAGATAAGCGAATATAACCCTTATGACCATAGCCACAAGGCACAGCACTCACCGCGACGTCCTTGTGCATCATGGAGCGGTGCATGGCGAGGCCGAGCGCGCTGACGAAGGAGTACCCGCAGGAGGCGCACACGAACTGCGACGGGTGCTTGATGCGCACGTGGCTCAGGTACGACGTCCACTTGCTATCAAATATATCATCATACATCGTCGGTTAAGTATTCTAATCTTCCATTTTCAGTTAAACTGGCTTTTTAGTGTCAAATAAAAACAAAAAAATTTATAAATGTTTGTAATTTTCGGATTTAAACAATGTACAAGTGTGTACAGGACAATGTCTGTCAGGTGCACTAGTACCAGACTAATTATTTTAACTTTGGACAAGTTATGAGAAAAGGTTAAAAAAAAAAACATGTTTTTTTTTCATTAATTGTTAAATGTTACAAAAAAAATATAAACATTTTTCGCTTACGTTAATATTTCGTCGCAATGCTGACACTTATATGTGACGCCTTTATGCCAACGCTGGTGCTGTTTCGCTTGAGTTCTGCAAAAATAAGCAGTATAAAGTATTTTTTCTAGATTTTTTCTATTTAATTCTAGATTTTTAATACTTACGGAGTTTTAGACACATAAGGGCACGCTTTACAGGCGTATTTCTTTTCGTGATTAGTGACGTGCTTTTGTAACATACGCTTGGTTCTGAAGCGAAACTTGCATATGGGGCATTCCGCGTCGCCTGCTTTCTGCAATAAACGTGGAAAAAATATAAGCTATGGATTTGTACTAACTTTCCTTTTGGGACTAGAAGCAGATAGAAATTATTCTATTAAATGTCAATAGATGGCGGTTTTACTTTATACCAATTTGTGAGAGTTGCATAAACAAAAATTAAAAATATATTTGTATGTGTTTGTTTGTATTATAGTAACTCCAGCATATTATGTATTCAGCTCTTTTCAATGTCCCACTGCTACCGAAAGACAGATATCAAAGCTGCGAGGCCCAACTGCTTCATTCGGTTTCCTAAGCAAACGCTTTACCACTGGGCAACCACCATCATTGACTTGAGCTGAAATTTCAATGGAAATACAAAAGAAAATAGGTACTTGTAACCAGAATATCTTACAGGATCATGTTTAGTGACATGATGGTCCCACGCTTTGTTGTCTATGAAGCCTTTGTAGCATATATCACACTGATATACTGCGTTTAGATAATTCGAAGACTGCTTCCTTTGTAACACCTCTTCTTTTTGTTGTTCTTCCTAAAAATATTTATTTATTTACAATCACATAATAAAAGTTTATAACACTATGTATTGCCTACTGGCTACTGATCAAGACAAATTATAGTGCATATGAGACCAATTATAGGTGCAACCTGTGACTTGAACCCAGGACCTTCAATCTGTAGCTGTGCATCTTAAACGCTTGACCATCAACAATAAATTAAGGTTACGTTGAAAATCGAACTCACACTCACACTGTTAGATAGATAGCAAAGAACATTACCGTTAGTGTTATAATAGTGCAATAATTCTCAATATCAATATCGTCATCCACAACTCCTCCCGTGTTATTGGTACGACGCTGTTTTGGTTCCTCATTTACTTTAGTTACAGCAGTCTTTCGAGGCCTTCCTCGCTTTGGTTTGACTTCACCTTTCTCTCCCAGAAACTGGTTTGATTTTATCGACTGTAATTTTAATAGGAAAATGTCTAATGAAATGTCTCTCTAACAATTAAATTAATTGCACAAACCGTGAAAATAACCTGCTTAATGATAATGAATTATTCATATCATTATTTGCAAAAAAGTACTTAGTACAATCAAATATTTGCTTAACACGTAATAAAGCTAAAAGTACAAACACCAAAAATATAATGTCTGCAGTAAACTAAGAGACCTGTATTTCAGCTGATAGTTCTGTGTCCTAATCACTCTTAAAATTATTATGAATCTGACAACATTTCTCAAGGGAAAATCCATAAAACTGTTTAGGCTACAGTATGCCAAAGAAGTATACATACATATAATCAAAAAATATATAATATCATCAAACATAACTATCGCTCTAGAACAGTGTTTCCCAAACATTGTTCTGCCATGGCCCAGAAATTTTCATACTGCCCTTTCGTGACCCACTTAATATTTTAAACCCAAGCTGGTTCCATTAGGTAAAATAATACACATTTATTAATACTAAAAATTGTTAATACACTGCATTGCGTCAATCAATAGTAGGTTATATTTTTTTAAATAAAGAGGGATTGTTGCGACCCGGTATTTTATTCTAATGGCCCGGTACTGGATAATGACCCGGCAAATGGGAAACACTGCTCTAGAACAATCAGTTAAGAAAATACTAAAGTAAAAAAAATATATACAGTAACTTACTTCATTGTCTTCTATTGGTTTAATTTCGATCAAGTCTTTAGCTATCTTTTTCTTTCTACCTTTTTTCACTTGTGTCTTTTTCTTTTTTTCTTTATGTAATGAGAGAGGTTCATCGTCACTTGAAATTGTGGAGGCTTCATTAAAACTATACTCCTCTTTTATAATATCTAAATCATCATCAAAAAATAAATCATTGTTAACTGGTTCCAAAGGCTCGGCTTTAATTATTTCATTTTCTATCTGTTTATCAGATTCACTTGTATAATCTATACATGTTAATTTGTCACACCCAATCTTTGAACAAAGTTGTAAATCATTCCTATTAACTTGTTCAATAACATTAGTATTGATCTGAAATTATTTCATAAATAATATTACATTAGCAATGGAATATATTAAAAAAGAAGACAAATAGCTAAACTAACTAACTTAAATTTTATTGTTTAACTTCTGCCAGAATATATTTCACATATTAATACACTATATATACTACTTTATAATTGAAGAGGTTCAAATACAAACTATTTAAACCAAACACAGTTAAGTTTTGAGGTACAACTAAAAGCAATTTTAAAATAGAAAAGCTTGGTTAAAAATTAAATAAAAGTGCGTGTGTACAAAGTACACATGTCAGAAGTAAAACTTCTTTGGCAAACTAATTTTTAAATCTCGTTTATGTTTATACTAAATAACTCCGTCTAAGCTTGTTGAAAGAGGGAGATTGCAAAGGTCACACCCACGAGTTAGACAGAGTTAGAAATGTCACTGACTCGCGGTGGGCGAGATCTAACTAAGGCTAACTCTTCCCCGTGTCTGAGTGCCTGGTACTAAGGACTTATTTTTTAAGTTTGAAATCACAACGATTCTAAAGAAGTTTCACTTCAAAAATGAAATGTTTTATTTTTATTAAATTAATGAGTTAGCAACTTATATTCAGTAAAGTTACAATGTTGTCTACCTTTCCATAAGTCAGAATTAAGTCACATAGAGCACTATGCCCTTTAAGACACTTCTCTCTAAAGTTGTAAATTTTCTTCAGATGAGCAGCACATTCATAACAAGCAAATATTGGTAAATCAGCCAATTTGCTCTAAAAAGTAAGCAACATTATTTTATAATACACATTTCTTACTGTAATTAACATAAATATTAATAATATAAAAAAATTACATAATTTCCAATTAAAACTTCATAGCATACAGCTAAAGGGTAAATAAGTAAATTATGCATTTTTACGTTTGTCGCAAGGCATATTCTGCACACTTTTACTTCTTCCATGTTTATAATAAGATCACTGGTTAGATACTTATAATCAAAATTTAAATAAATTCATAATTCGCGGCAAGTAAACTGTTCTATTTGGCGATAGAGCTATAAAATAATAGAACTTCTGAACTATAATTATACATTAAAATGACTTAAAATACACCTTTAAAAAAGCATTTTATTAATAAATTACTAGGTAAAATTTAACTTAATATTACTTTAATACTGAAAAGTAAAATTGAACTTAATATAAAAATTATTCTATCATCGAAAGTATTAAGAATGTCTAGATCACTTGAAGTTGAGAGTTGAGTTTGACTTTGACATAAGCTTTTGAAAACGTTCCTTTCGATCAAACAAACAGAATTTAATAACAATAATATAATTAATTTTACAACAAAAATAGTATTTATATCCTATGAAATTGTATAAATAAAATTATCTAATATTTAATTATATAAAAATAATAAAATATTGCCTTTTAACTGATGTTTTTATTAAATAAAACTAGAATGTGTTAAAATAAATTCATTCCTTGATATAATAAGTATGGCCACCACCTCGAATATAAAAAATTAAAAGTAGAGACTTCGTATATTAATAATTTGTAATGAAGTACCCAGGCCATATTTTATCTACCATTAAGGCTGTTGTAGCCCAGTGGTAGCACGCTCGGTTGTGAAAACGAATCCATATTTGGGTATCGCACTTTGTGACTTTAGATACCTATTTTCATGTACGAATAATTTTTAAACTCATTCACATTCACCATAAAATGAAAAAAAAATTAAAAGCTTTTATTTTGGTTATCTCCTCTAGGTAAACGTAAAGAGGGGGTGTATTTTTCTCTCGTCTACGGTATACCCCAGGCCAGGCGTTAAGGATTGCTACTAGCTGACAGGTCTTTCAAAATTATTGATGGTTGTGAAATCAATGTTGTGATTAAGAGATCCGTTTCTGAAATATTAGGTGCGATTATTCACCAATACATTGTCAGTTAGAGATGCAGTATAAGAAATAGCGGTCTATTTGTAAAGCTACGAATGAAGTTACGGAGCTGGGTCGGTCCATAATCCTCTTCCAGAAGAGATAGTGAAAAATCAAAAACAGTTTTGAACTTTTCCTTAACAAACATTTTTGATTTTATGGTAAAACTACTTATTGATTTACAGTCAAGTAACGTACAGAAGAACTAGTCACTGACGTCGCATCGTAACTCGTAAGTACTCGTAGGATAAGCCACTGAAGTGAAAATGGGACGGTTTTGCAAACCTGCGGTGGAGGCAGTGAGAAGAGTCAGGATCTCGTTTAGGTAAACATAGAGGAAGACGCTTTGTCCGCCCAGCTCGATGGACTACAGATCTGAAAAATGGACAAGAGGCGAAGATATAGACCACAAAACAATAGACTGCCATAGACATGGATGATTAATGCGTGTCTTCTCATTACTGCGTGTGTTACGTAATATTTATACGTAACACACACTGGAGAAAGCCAGGTGGAGTCTCTACTTATTTATAATATTGATATACTATAAAAACTTACATTTTAATCATATACATAGTTGACTTTAAAATATCGAAAATTACGTCATTTGTGAATGTTATGTTGCAGATTAAATTCGTCCTTGTCACTGAAGATATAAAAATTTAATATTTTTTTTATAAAAAGATTTTGTAAGATACAGTTATTTGTATTTGAGATATTTTCTTGCAAAAAAAATCATATAAAAATGTTAACCCGGATAACCAACTGACATCATATCAAATTTCATCAAAATTTGTCTAGTGGTTCTCTCGTTATGCGATCTCAGACAGATAGACAGAGAAACATTCTAAAACTACACATTCGGTAGAATCTCCTTATCGATATTTATGTCCATCAAAATAAAATTTTTCAAAAAATATTTAATCTGCAGATTCTAATAGGAAGTCTATTGTTCGAACTTCAAGGAACCCTATTTTGACGGGACCGCTGATTAATATACTTAATAAGTTCATAAATCATCTTAAATTATTCCCGGAAGTGTATAATTTGCGTCACGTCTACATTTCATTTGTATGGCAGGCTAATGATGTCAGATTTAAAAATTCTAAGTAGGTAATATCTTAAGTAGTAGGAAGTGTGACTTATGCCTTTTTATCGTCCTTTATATTTCTTGAAACAGCCCACAGAAAAGCTTGCAATACGAGCACTAATACGTGGTACGAGTACGACTATCTCTATATACTATGCGTGGTAGATTCGCCAGAGTTCAATAAAAATGTAACTAGTATATTAACGAATTTCGTATAAAGTCAACTCTAAAAATATTCGAGACATTTGTTTAGCGGACATTATGCTATACTTATAACGTAGTGGTAAGGTAGAGTAGGTCTAGGTTATTCAAGAAGGTATGCAAGTACGTGAGTCGTGAACTGTCTTTGGTCATAATATCTGGGTAGTTTTGTTGTATCACAAATATCGTGCGATAAGGACATTCCTTCCAAAAACTTTCAGGTGAAGCTGGGGCATACTTACCGGCTACCGCGGCTCCGCCCGCGTTCTAATTACTATTAAAAATTGGGATTGGTGGCAGGTTAAAAATTTAGGGGTATAAGTATTTTTTGAGACATGACAGATCATAAAAAAGACAAAAAATATAAATGTGGTCTAAAAATAAAAAATAAAATGGAAGTTCTCTCCATGTGACGTACACAAAAAAATAATTAAAATCGGTCAAGCCGATTCGGAGGAGTTCAATAACAAACAGTGACAAGATTTTTTTATATATTAGACTAGCAATGGCTACAGGTTCTAATCACTAATAGGGATACTAATAGGGATACTACTAATAGGGATCGGTGGTGGAAGGATGACAATTTATATTTATTTTTTGATGCCAAATCAATAAAAAAATATTTTTTATTTAAAAACAAAAATAAAAACCTGCAGAAGGTGGTACCCTTATCACCTAGGCCCTAGGAGAATAAAAAATGGCCTACGAGCTATTCTCAGACCTACCAAATATACACAAAAAAACATAAAAATTGTCCAAGGAGTTTCTGAGGAGTTCGATAACAAACACTGTGTTAAGAGATTTTTATATATTATAGGTTTTAAGAACAAGTTTGGAAAAAGATCTTCTATTTGCAGTTATTTCGAGTTTAGGTCAACCCATGGCATGAGTCGTAAGAAATCACGGTCAATGGCTAGCAAGGTATAAGAGGACAGAACTCGGTCAGCCAAAGCCTTCACTTTTCTTATCAGGAAATAGTCTTAGAACCCATCGAATTTACAGTTTTATGTTTGAATGAAATCATAATAAGTATGTATTTAAAAGTCTCAGTCTTAACTTACCTACCTTATTTATTTTTAATCAAATGCTCAAATTATAAAGTTTTTTTATCAATATCTGGCGCAATCTGAGAGTAATAATTTCTCTTATACTTATTGTACAACTAGCGACTCGCCCTCGCTTCGCTCGGGCTCTTCCTTACATTTAGCACAGACAAAGCCGCGGGATCTGCTAGTTATGCATATAAACAGTCCTCTTGAATCACTCTATCTATTAAAAAAACCGCATCAAAATCCGTTGCGTAGTTTTAAAGATTTAAGCATACATAGGGATATAGGGACAGAGAAAGCGACTTTGTTTTATACTATGTAGTGATGTGATATGTGTATTCAATAATCTTTCATAATTGATATAAATACGTCAGACAAATAGGCATTGACGAATGCATGAATAAAGCATAAATAAAGCAAGTTTACGAAATTCATGTGAAGTCCGCCAACCCGTAGTTGGCCAGTGTGGTGGACAGTGGGATCCCCGTCTCGTATTGAAGGGACCGTGCTCAGCAGTGGGACGTTAAAAAGGGCTGAATGGAAAGAATAATCAAGATCTCATATCTTATTTTCCTACTTTACAGATAAGACATCCTGAGATCAACTTAACAAAGGTGTGTTTAGACCAGTATAATATTAGTCCCGATAGAACTAATAAAAACGCTCGCTCTCCAAAAACTTGTTGTTCATCACAGGATTTTTATATATTTTCTAAAGCTGTTCAAGAATTTGTGATGATATAAGATATATCTCTTCAACGGTTAAGAGTTGAAAGATAATTCTTTTAATATTATACGTACTTATGAACGGATAGTCGTATTCCTTCAGGTTATATTAGGTTGATCTGATAATAAAAGATTAATCTTATTAATTTGTGTGTTTCTTTGTCGTCAACGGAGAGTTGGTCTTTAATATGTATCTAATGTATTCTAGGGAAGCACTAACTTTTTCGTAGGTATCTAATGTTATTTAAAATAAGCGATCATCAAAATCATCAGACTAACACCTCTTGGGTACCTACTATTATTATTTATTACATAATCACTTCCGTTGCTGAAAATATGGAAAAACAATTACAAAAAAAAATACCCTAGCTTATCCTTGCTTTGTCTCGCTTCAAACTCGAAACGTTGGACGTAATATACAGAGAGATTTTAAATCTGGAAATTAGATAGTCTACGTGATATTCTATATCGTACCTACTACTAAATTTCATCAACATCCTTCAAACAGTTTCAGCGTGAAGAAATAAAATATATATACAAACCCACAGAAAAGATGATAGATTATTATCTATTCCGGGGACAAATATCAATATCCAAAACTAGGTTTCCATTATTTAACCGACTTCAAAAAAGGAGGAGGTTATATGTTCCGTTGTATGTATTTTTTTTATAGATGTTCACCGATTTCTCCGCCGTCTGTGGGCCGATTTCAAATTTTTTTCTTTTGTATGGTAGGGTATAGTTCCGAGGTGGTCCCATTGTCCAAAACTAGGTTTCCATTATTTAACCGACTTCAAAAAAGGAGGAGGTTATATGTTCCGTTGTATGTATTTTTTTTATAGATGTTCACCGATTTCTCCGCCGTCTGTGGGCCGATTTCAAATTTTTTTCTTTTGTATGGTAGGGTATAGTTCCGAGGTGGTCCCATTGTCACCAAGTCAGGATCTGATGATGGGATCTCAGGGAAATCGAAGGCAACTCTCAAAATTTACAGGCACCTATTATGTTTTTGATATATTTTCTAAAACCGATAAAGCTTTTACGTATGAAAATCATCATCTCATGTCGATGAGCTGACGATGAAAGGTAAAATTCCTCAACAGTTGTTTTTTATGTGTTTTCACCGATTTCTCCGTGAATTGTAGGCCGATTTTAAAAATTTCTTTTTTATTCAGTAGGGTATACATTCAAGATGCTCTCATTGTCATCAAGGCAGCATCTGATGATGGGATCCTAGAGAAATCGAGGGCAACCCTTAAATTTTATCGGCACTGATTACCTGTTTCATATATTTTCTAAAGCTGTTCAAGAATTTGTGATGATGTAAGGTATATCTCCTCAACGGTTGGGAGTTGAAAGAAAATTCTTTTAATATTATACGTACTTATAAACTAATAGTCGTATTCCTTCAGGACATTAGGTGGATTGATAATAGAAGGTAAATCTTATTAACCTCTACGAGTTACGTGGAAAAATAGACGTGGACAAATCTCGATTGACTATTGTCGTTCATTTAAAAACTTCGCTGACTTATTGAAACAGTAGTTTAGTTAGCCAACATTATATTTAAACATAATATCTAATTTCCACAAAAAAATAAAAAATAAATTATTTTTTAACAAAAATGAAAACCGACTCCAAAACGTTACAAATCGAAACTAAAAAGAAAAGAAAATAATTTTAATTACTTAGATATTGTTGGAGTCGGTGCCAAAGTAAAATAATCCTAATATAATTTAATTAATGTATCAATTTGTAAATATAATCAAAATATCCGTTCGAAAGTTCACTGCAAAGGCAGGATAAAACTCTCCTTCTTGGCTGGCACCGACTCCAACAATAACTAAGTAATTAAAATTATTTTCTTTTCTTTTTAGTTTCGATTTGTAACGTTTTGGAGTCGGTTTTCATTTTTGTTAAAAAATAATTTAAGGTCTCACCTTCTACCTCTAACTGTTTATCAGGTTTATCAGGTTGATACAAGTTGGTGTTTTACTAGTATACTAGTAAGTGTGCAGGATGTGTAAGTAATATAACATCGAATTGTCTTAGCTAAGTAGTATGGATGGACGGATGGATGGACGGATGGATGGATGGATGGATGGATGGAAGGATGGGTGGATGGATTTTTGTTACTCTTTCACTTAAAAACTACTGAATGGATTTTAATGAAACAGAAAACACACATAGCCTCATAGGCTATAATTTATAAGGAGGAGAGAGGGAAGACGAAGGAGTGAGGGAAGAGGAAGGGAGGAGGGATGGGGAGTGGGCCTCCTGGACTCTCACTTACCGGACGAAACGCGACAGCATAGCTGCCACTTCACGCCGGTCTTCTGTGAGAGAGTGGTACTATACGAGTAAAGAATTAAAGTTATAATAAAGTTAACGTAGACTGTAGAGTCTGAATATTGCTGTATAGGTAGCTCATATGGTCACTCAGAAGTCGGAACCCTTTTTGTATGAATCCGACTCGCACTTGATGACTTGACTTAATTTATTTTCGTTTACCTGTTATAATCTTTTCGTGGAATTAAATAATAAGTCGTTTACCAGCTTTCTAGTTTTTATCGATTATTTTTATCTTAAAGCTAACAAATAATGTAGACCAAATTCTTAGAATAATTTTCTTTTTGACCATAATATATCGAATCGATTGAGATAGTTGTGGATGTTAAAATTTAATTTGAGGTTAGTTAGGTATATTTAATTTTAAGTACCTACATTCTACGCTATACCATTCTCTACCTATCTATTGGTTTAAAACAAGAGTATTTTAAGTTCTTATCTTATATAAAAAGTAGGTCTGTTATGATCTTGCAATAAAAAAAATTTTACGTGATTTCGATTAGTCCCATGAAACATATTGCACGCTAAGAAATAAAGTTAATAATAATTAATATTGTTTAAATATAGGTAATGTTGAAATATAATGATTTGAATATCAATAAAACGGAAGTGTTTAGTATGCTAATGTATGTTTATGAAACTTGTGTTATCTAATGTAAAATATAATGCTTATGTGTGAATTTTATAGCTAAAGTAAGCGAAATTGAATTTTATCAAAAAACCGCTACATAGTACATACTTCGTTTCAAAGTAGGTTAGAGGTGCTTACGTAAGCTCGTAATTGCATTATATACCTACCTACGTTCTCTTTACGTTCATAGTAAAATACCTAAACATTTGACATCTACTTTTTACATATCGCCGTCTCGCTTACTCTTGTAGGGGATTAATATTCGTGGAATGCGCGCGTCGACTAGTCTCGCTCCACCCGACGTTAAGGAGGATATTATTGTTACTTGATCATGAGCTTAGACTCTACACATAACAACATAAGGTTGAATTTAGAAGTGAGGTTTCAATGAGAACTCTTTAGCATCGCGAAAATTCTGTCACGAGACTATCCATAGTGGCTACCTACTTTGTAAGAGTACATTCATAAATCTGATTTATTAGTTGTTTTTGGTTTATTCTAATTCTTACGCTAATTACTAAGTTATTTCTTACATTGTGTGTTTTATATATTTTTTATAAAACTGTATTCAACGACGCAACTCGAAGGGTATCCAAAAATAGAACGATAGTTTGAGAACTAAAAATGAAAAGTCCTTGAGAACTAGTCTCGTGGGGAGTGCGGTTACGTCACAGACTATATCACTAGCGATGGCCCGATTGGCCAACAAAGCCTTGTTGGCGGCCATTTTGTTCGATGCTGACTCACCAAAAGGTGAAAAATGTATATGAATTAATGCGCACTCCCCACGAGACTATACAACGGTATTGGGCATTTCCCTCGCGAACACAAAATTTGGGTTTCATGTTCCCTCGACCGCAGCGTGGAAACAAAAATATTATTTTCTACGGATATCTTAGCGATTTCAGGATAAAATAAATTTTTCAGTGTTTTACACATGCCGGTTAAGCTAATAAATTAAAAGTTACGTACGTCAAGACGGAAGTTTACATTACAGTCCTAGTCACCGAGACCCTCGGACGGTCACAGGACACTCAATGTGATAAAATTTGTGAATGTGATTATAATTAATACTGATAACAATAAAATAAACCGTAGTGCGCTCTGTGCATCGCTAATCTGTCAAACGTATAGGTGATAATAATTTGATGTTGTATACATCGGTTTGGTTGTTTACCATGTGTAGCTGAAAGTGTTCCACCAAAGACACGATGTAGCCGGGAGTTCAAGTGATATATTAAAACTTTAGTGAGTGTTTCAGTATTATTTAAAAAAAAAACACGTCAAAATGACAGAAATCAAAATAAAAACAGAGCGGCCTGATGAAGCCGAAATTAGAGAGCTGGCTGCGAAGATGGTGGAAGCAAACAAGGCCAAAGCGCTGGCGGCTTCTGTGGCCGCTGCGCGACCTCAACCCGGAGCTCTTTTGGGTGGTGCGGCGCCGGCAGTTGGTGGTCAAATGGGTATCCTAAATTTTCTCACAAGAAAACCCGGGAGCGGGACCCAAGCAGCGCCTGAACAGCGACCGGCTCCAGATGAAAAGAAGACACCAGCACCTGACGAAGCCAGTTGGAAAGGTCACTTTGGTTGGGATATGCTTGGGAAATGTCACATTCCATACATATACCGATCTGGAGAGAAATACGTGGCAGTCCGAATGGTGGAGATCAGACTCCTAAATAAGTACCTGAACTATCTTCATGCAGACATTTACTCCTGTACCTGTATACGAAGTTACTATATAACCGAGATTGAAGCCAGGCTTCTCAACGAAATCAACAATCGACATTGTGATGGCCAGTTTGGTCGGGAACCATTCACTCAGAAAGACCTAGTAGTGAGGTTATCAGATGCTTATGAGTTCTATAATTTCTTAGATGTGTGTTATAACAAACTGTTACATGGTACAACAAATAACAAGGACAAGTGTGGTTTCATTAGGATAAATAAGGAATCTGTGGTTCCATATACTGTGCGGGATGGGCAAAAGTTTGTCCCTCTATTTTACTTTGAAGGTGAAACGGATAATTTGAAATTGAAGGCTGATCAGTTGAAGGGTTGGGACTTGTCATATTTAAAATTCTGTTGTAAAGTGCAAGGTATAAGGAATGAATTGTTTGCCAGTGAAACATGTTCAGTGATAAGTTTGACAGACATTAAAAGTTATTTCCCACCTGGAACAGAGTTTGAGGAGTATTGGCCGAACAAAGTAGTTGACTCGCAGCTCCTGATATCAGCCAAAGGTAAGAAATATATTGAGAATACATTCTTATCAAAAACAGTTTTATTATTGTTTAAGGTTTTATATGTTTGTTTTATATTTGTAATTTCAGCTTCTAATTTGGGTTTAAGGTTTTATATGTACATTAGTTTTAATTTGAGTTTAAAGTTTCATATATATTTAATTTTAAATTGTAATTTCGGTTCTATGCTTAAATTTATAACTATTGTACATATTTAGGTAACAGGTGGCATTATGAGAGTTTTAAAACACACTTTCGTTTGGTTGAGATGCTTTGTATAAGTAAAGGTTTTTGAAAATAAACAGTAATTCCTCAATCCGACACTGGTGTTTCATTATAAGCATCAGGGGGATCTTCCCATGGGCAACATCGGATTGAACATGGTCCTTTGAGCCTGATAGGAATTCATCAGTCCGATCACTGGTATTTAACTCTAAGCACCCGAGGGATATACATCCCAGGGTCAATATTGGATTGAATAATTCTATTAAATTACTACTGACCCGGCAAACTTCGTACCGCCATATTTTATTTCTCCAATCTAATAAAATATATATAAAATCTAATCGCAACTGAGGAAATAAAACTCTTCCGGTAAAATCGAATTAGCTAAATTGAAAATAAAACTGGAGTACTCAATTGAAAAATTCATACAGCGCCATCTATTGGGTGTATTTGCAACCTAGATGTGAAACAATGTTAAAGAATTTTATCGATGAATCAACGTACACCGCCATCTATGAGAACTTCAAAAACTAAACAGTAAATAAACTCTTGCTTATGAAACAATTAATTGATACATTTTATTCGTTTACATTCACGACATAAGTGAATAATTGAGATGATAACTATCCTATCCAGTAAGTTAGACCAAAATACGATTACATGTGAAATTTGATTGAAATCGGTTCAGTAGTTTTGGAGTTTATTGGCAACATACATTGTGACACAAGATTTTTATATATATAAGATATTAATGGAACTTTTGTTCCATTACTTATGTTTTATATAAAAATCATTCAAATATTTAAATTATTTTATTTAATGTAATTCTTTTGTAATTTTTTTTTTAGTAAAAGTAAACTTCACGGCTCAATATGACTTATGTATTGGTTGGAACTTTATAACTCTATATATAATTTTTATATGAACTATTGTGTAAATATTTGTAAACACTGTTTGTTTCCCCAATAAATTTATTTATTTATTTAATTAAAAATAAAAAGTCAGTCAGTCAAATTTAATACATTAAAGAAGATTAACATTTTTTTGCTCATTTCACACAAACATAATATGTGACACGCGTGGTGCAGTTTGTAGTGACCCTACTTGATGCGCCAGCGGTAGCGGGTTCGAGTCCTGCTGGGGGCTGCTTGTTGAGCACTAATGTATGTACTCCAGTCATGGGTGTTTATATTAATAATATATATGTATTTAAACTTATATATGTGTAGTCTATCAACCATCTAGTATCCATAACACAAGGCTCATATCTTACCGTGGAACTAGATAGTGCTGTGTGTAAATGTACTAACATATTTATATTTACATTTATTTATAATATGACATTATTAGGTATATTGAGTCTACAATGTTCAAAAAATAGATACAAACTAAAGAACTTATCACTTTCTTTTTTATTTACTTTTGAGGTACTACTAAATATCTAATTAAATTTTAAAAACCAGTGTTACTATAGGTACACAAAATAATAGTATCTCATTTATAATAATAATAATTGATCATAATTTTAATACATTTAAAATATATTATAAAATAAATAAATTTATTTTAAAATATTTAATTGTATTTTTAGGGCTCCATTGCTCAAAACTTAAAAAAGAAACCCTTATAAGATTACTGTCTTGTTTTCTTAGGATTTAGATTTAGACAAAAAAAAAATTGAAATTTATACTAGATCCTGAGGTCTAAATTTACCTAAATTTTCAACTTTATTTTTCTAAATTTTCCCTTTTATTTGTGCTGTAAGACCTTGTTTTTTTAACCAAAATTCTAGGTCTGGAAGGTTATGGGCAAAATGTAAATCACTGAGTTTCATGAAACGAATATAAAGGAATGTTATTTTTATATTATTATTATAATGCTGTATTATAATTCACGTTAAATGCAATGTTACAATAAAAAAGCCTATCAGACATTTTTCAATGTAAGTTTCAACGAAAGCGCGCGTTCACGTTAATTTCGTTACATACAGCGACCTTCGAACATGCCCTAATCCTTCAATTACTTTAGGTATGAAGTCCTCACAGGCACCACCATAGATTATACACTTATATACGGGCACCACTTTGCAAACCGAATGTGAATACAAAGTGCCAGTCCCCGACCCATAATTTTAACACGTAAAAAGATTCTCGTACCTATGTTTGAATACAGTCCACTCTACTCGTGGCTGAAACTCAGTTTCTTTCGTCCTATCGAGCAGAAAACTTTATCTTTTAACTTTATATCCATTATCGTATTTCACCACGTGTAGTTTGTACGTAGTTTTATTTATTTAAGCTTTTTCTTATCATGAAACTCAATTTTCTCCCAGTACCATAAACTACCTAAATATACTAGCAATACGCGCGGCTTCGCCCGCTTTCTTTTTTTTAATCGCTACTAAACTTCATTCGATCACTCGCTAGGTTGAAATTTCTCCAAAATTACTCCAGCTTTAATAATATAATCCTGAGCCGCGCGGCTGCCTCTTTCATATAGGTATTAAATGCGGCGTGCACTCCTTCCCTCCTCCTCTCCTGTTATTGTAGTTATAGTAGGGATCTTTATTTTTTTCTTGCAATTTAAATAGCCTATATTTATCAGTGATAATGTAGCATTCAAATGGTGAAAGAATTTTTAAAATCAGTCCAGTACTTTTTGAGCCAATTCGTTACAAACATACTTACATACAAACTTTTCCTCTTTATGATATTAGTATAAATTTCTGTGAAAACTAAACAGCAATAAAAATCGTCAAAATCTTTACAGCCGTATATTGCATCTTGGTATCAGGTAAATAATGTGCTGAATATTTTGAGTATCAATATTATATTGAACGTATTTTATACGAATTTCCTATTTCGAACATTTAGAAGTGCAACATCTATACTTATATATAAACTTGAAGTATCTGTTTTTAATTTCAAATTAACAACTTTTCACTAAATGCACAATATTAAATTATATACGGTACTTACGACGAAAAATTATTTTTATTTTTTTTTGTCTGTCTGTTTGTTCATGCTAATCTCTGAAACAGCTGGATCGATTTTGACGGGAATTTGACTCTTAATAGCTAATGCTATAAGGAGTAACTTGGCTACTTTTGTTTTAGAAATTTTATTTATTTTAACTAGCGGAACCCGCGGCTTCGCTCGCGCTAAATCTGGGGAGAACCTGAGCGAAGCGAGCGTGAGTCGCTAGTACATAATAAAACTATTCATACATAATATGTATATTGAAATATAAATCTAATATTATATTTTAATTTCGTCTTTGCTATAAAATATTGTAAAAATGTAATGTATGGGGTTGGCTGACTTTAATATCTGACCCAAAAACTTAAATCTCGTAACCTTTCAGGGCCTCCGATAAAAACTGCGCCGCTTTAATTTTGTAAAGTTCATGGAGCACGAGCTTTTATATTAGAATTTTTAAAATATTAATTTGATAAAAAAGTTTTCTAGCGATGTTCTAGCTTCGTTAACGAATCTTCAGATTTTTTTTGCATATAAACTAGCACACCCGGCCCGTTTCCTTGGCGTAACTCAAAATAAATTAAACGGTTATTATAATTTTGTAATGAAATAAAAGAAGCCTAAGTTACATTGGCTATCTGTGAGTGAAAGTCCCGTCGAAATCGGACCAGCCGTTTCAGAAATTATATTTTGATGTATGTACTGTAATCATAATCACTTAATTAAATTCAAAATAAGTTAGTGAAGAGCTGTTAATTTAAATTTAAAAGCAGAGAGGTTCCTAAATTTTTTGAGATCCCACTTCTGGGCACAGGCTCTTTCACCACAAAGAGGATCATGTCATAGTCCCGTTGGCTAAGTGCGTGCGGACTGCACATTACACATGTCTTTCGAAAACCTGCCAGGTTCTCTCAGACATTCAGTTTTTCTCACGTTGTTTTCCTTCACCGTGATATTATAAGGGTCGGGCCCTTACCAATTTAAGTTATTTATTCGTAACCTAGGTTATGAAAATCGCCGGATATAAATAAAAGCACAACTATAATTTATAAAAAATCAGTAAGTCTAAAGAATACAGATAAAATCCATATAATATATCAACGAACATAATTGATCCTAATTATATTATGTATGTTGACATGACCGCTTCACTTCCGACGATCTTCAGTCCCAGAATGTTGAAGAAAACGTGTTTAACATTTTTTGTTAATCTTCTTACAGGGATAGATAAATTATTTGCCACACTCGAATACCAATTTTCATGGCGAAAAGTTGGAAGGTTAAAAAGTTCTTTATCAGTAATTAATTTAACCGGATCATTTAAGTTGGTATTTTTGGAGAATTTTATTGATGTTGATCGAATCCGAAAATTATAAGTTAACCGCCTAACAAGGATTTACTTTTAAATTTAAGAGATAAATAGAATATTGCATTAAAAAATTTTTGAACATTAAATATAAAAAAAGTCGTAAAGAAGGTAACAAACAGCTTTAATTGTGATTCCTAATATTAATTTATCATGAAACATGTACAAACTTTGACCTCTATACAATTTTTTATATATGAGTAGATAATATAATGTGAACATTATACAGCAAATTGTGCTGCTCCATGCTTACTTTTTGGGTTTTGCATTATTGTCGTCATTATTAAATAAATTCGTAGTTGTCAATTTTCCTTAAACTGCAGGTCAAGATCATTTTTTACGGACTGATTTGTACATTGATTTTTTTTAAATAATGCTAAGGCAATATTATTTATTTTTATTCCAGCTATTTTTATCAAGAAAAATAAGTATAATATATCTACTATAACAAATTAAATAAAGCCTCTATACAACATGTTGTACGCACTAGACACTTCGTTTGAATTAAAAAGTGGTTTGATATTGAGGTTAGACCTTCAATGCAGCCTTGACATGATAAAATAATTTGCATTGACTATCTGCAGAAGTTTCATTTTTTGTATATATTTTCAATGGATTATAGGTCTTATTTAGGTATTAGCGACTCAACCTCGCTCTACTCGGGTTCATCTCTAGGTACTTGGCAAAGTTGTGGACTTCTCAGTGATGAATGTATATGAATATTTTCCCAGTAGTAAAAAATAACTAAGTGGTAGGTAAAACTTAAAAGTACCTGGCTAAGTTGAGAATTTTTTGCTAAAGTATAGAATTGCGTTTTGTTCAGAAAAGTCATCTATGGTATAAAAATAGGTAAAGTAAAACCTTATCTTAAATTGTTAATATTGTTTCCCAGATACACGTAATAAAATATTTTAAATCGTATGATTCATTATAAGGAGATTATCATTAGTAGGACTACTGAACCGATACTAGTATAAGTTCTTTCTATTTAGAAAGTTGCACTGTATCAGAGTGTAGGGCCGTTTTTATCTATGTAGGTACTACGTGAACAGAGTCGCGGTAAAAAAATTCCATTAGATTTTATGTCGCGCCACAAATTTTTGTCTGTGTGAACGCGTTTAACTCAAAAACTACATTTTACATTTTTTACGGTTTTCGATTACGATTAGGTGTACAGTATTTTTAAGGATTCTCATAAATTGGCTAAAATATGACTATAATTCAGTGATCATAGTAATGTACTCGCTCAAATCATGGGTCTCGCGACTCTGATTTTTTCCGAAACAATGTTGTCTATACAACATTGTTTATTTATTAGTATATTTTATAATATATTATTATGCCTCTTAAAAATATCCTATTAAACTGTAGCCACGCTATGTGCACCTAGGAGCGCAACCGGGCGAAGCTAGGATGAGCATATCGAAAAAATGTTCACGAGATGTGACGATTGAAGACCAAGCAGTTGATCTAGTCATTTCGGTAATCATTATAAATTTGTTGATTACTTCGAATAACATAAAATAAAATTAGGATAGCGAGGAGGTACAAAAACATCCGTGCCGATCTATCAGGTGATGTGAATGATTTGAATGTCTGTCAAAAATGGTCTTTAGAAGAGGCATTATACTAGTTCATCTGTATGAATATAAATATATAACAAGGCTATTAACATCATTATTAATACGCGAAGGATATGACTCGGATAATGCATATCTTGGCACAGTGTTATAGAGCAGCAAATATAGTTATTGAGTGAACTCTTAATCTTTTTAAAATTTTATATAATACTATTGGCTCTTACCCTCGATTCGCTCGGGTTCGTTCCTTAGCGCGAACGAAGCAGCGGGTTCCGCTAGTATATCTATAAATTGTAGCAGCATATTATGTGTTATAGGGTAAACATACCGGTTATCGACCGTTTAAGGGACTTGTTGACTTCGGAGTTGATTTTTATCATAATGTTGTACTCCAAGATTTTTCAAAAAAATATCATTACATCCTACAATAGTCTAGTTTTATTAAACCTAACGCCTATAGATGTATCAGTGATACATAATTTAATAAAAATATATATTCGTAAAAATAGCAAATATACCGGTTATCGGCCTTTTCACTCAGTTATCGTCCACTAGTGCACTGGTTATCGGCCACCTATTTTACGGTAGAAAAACGACTCTTGTGTAATAGCCTGTAAGGTTTATAATAGTATGATAATAATACAATTAATAAATGCACAAAAGCTGTATATTTTTACTCTCTTTTACGACTTAAAAATAAAATTAAGTAACGGTATTAAGGTCAAGATCACAAGAACCACATTTAACACGGGCTGGAGTTTCTTCTACTTTTTTTTTTAATTCTCTTCTTTGATGGTTGGTGGTGGTGAAATAGTTGTTCTTTTCTCTTTAGCTCTTTCGAGCTTTCTTTTCTTAATTTAGTTTTCTTTGTCCTCTTTCGCTATATCTCTTTTTTCATAGTATTGTTGCCAACCTAAGACTTGTGATAATTGAATGTCACTAAATGGTGATATTGAGATGTCGATAAGAGATATATAAGAAAAACTATGGAATCTTAATAGAGCTGATCGAAATGTGAAATTTTCGCCCTAGCGTTTTCGTACGCTTGTTAGAAGGACTTTTAAATTCAAAGGAAAGTTTAGGGGTTAAAGCGGCAAGGCTCTTATTTTTTTTTTCTTTACTGATAGGTGCCATCTGATAAAAAAACAAGCACAATTCTAACACCAAGCACAGCAACCAACCATTATCATTAAAACATATAAGCTTATTTACAAGCTTGAATAAGTTCGCCTTTACAAAATAAAAACAGATATATCCCAAGGGAACTATATATTTTTCCGGGATAAAAATTAGCATGTGCTATTCCAGAGTATACTCTATCTCTGTACCAAATTTTGTGCTTGAGTAACAAACATTCAAACATACATCTTAACTTTCACTTTTATAATATTAGAAAGATTATAAGGGAGTTTTCAAACGGTCGGGGACAAGTTTTGTTTTTACTGGTCATCGGCCGTTAAATATTCGCTATTTTGGAAGGCCATATCTTTGAAAATATAAGGTATAGAGGCGGTCGTAATCTAGTTGTAAATTCACAAAACTCTAGCTGTTCACAAATATAGTGCAATGTATGTTGGTGAATTTAAGGTTTCCGCAATAAAGGCAAAGAAAAACGACGCGAATAAACCGGTTTTGCGACCACCCGGTCGGAAAGTAGATTTTGTAATTAATCGTTAACGTATTGTCCGACCACCAAAAATATCATAAATTATAAAAAGTTTGATGAGTTTAGGCACTTGAATATTAAAATTAAACATGCCTAATACACACAAACCAAATCAATGACCAATAAAGTAAGAGTAACACTTAAAAACTTACCTTTGAAAATCAATCCACCTACTATTTTTTTCGCTAAATTTTACACTCGTTCATACACCAAATTTTGAAAGAGCGACTGAGTGCTCAATTTGAAAACTTCGAGGTCATGCCGTTAAAATATAAACTGTGAAGTTCGCCCGGATCGAATGGCGCGAAATTAGAAAAGATCGGTCTATAACACTGTCTATTATTTAAAATAACATGCGAAGTGGTCGAAAAGGGGTAGTGGTCGGTAAACCGGTATGTTTACCCTATTAAGCTATATTATTGTAAATATTATAAAATAAACTATATTTAGCGCGTTAACTCTGTGGAAGAACTATTACACATTACCGTTGCATTGTTAAAATGTGCCTTACATTTTAAATGCTTAAAGAGACCCTAAAAAGGCAGCTAAAATTATATATTATCTTTATGGTGGCTTTTAGATTAATTTCAATCTACTTATATCGCCGGTTATAGAATAAGAAAATTCTAAAATAAGTTAAGAGTTATTTTTATTTTTGGAGAGGGACATTATGAGGGAGTCCCATACGTATCTTTTATCGTTTTACGATAATATTAAATACTGAATGCGCTCCCTGTTTTATTTCGGAACAACTATTCCCCTTCAGCCTACAATATATCTCGTGACAACACACGACGTTTAGCTCAATAATAATACTTGTAACTTTTGTAAAATATATATTGGGACATTTTTATAACAGCGCCATCTAGTTCCGTGGTAAGCTACGAGGCTTGCATTACAGATACCAGATAGTTGGTATACTACACATATAAAGTTTAAATACATACATAATATAAATATTAACACCCATGACTGGAGAACAAACATGCATGCTCAACAAATGGATGCCCCCAGTGGGACTCGAACCCGCGATCGCTGGAGCATGAAAGTAGGGTCACTCTACAAACTGCGCCAAACGTGTCGTCAAATAAATTAATTATAAGAATAACTTGCGTTAAATTAAAATTGTAAACAAAACAATTGCTGTTTTCAGGATCAGTATCGGGCGGTGGGCAATGGACGCGAGCGCCCCCCGCGCCGCCCCCGGGCGCAGTGGGCGGTGTCGGCGTGGGCAGTGGCGTGTCCATGAACAACGTGCCCTCGAGAGGAAGGAGGCCCACGCAGAGGCACTCTGCAGCCTCCTCGACGATGCAAATGCCACACGCAGGCATATCCGCCGCGGCCGTACAGGCGCTGTCCACCGGTTGGCCCGGAACGTTGACGCAAGCTCAAACGCAACAAGTTTTAAGGCTCGCTCAGGTTAGTATTACATGATTTAATTCCCCCATCCCCTTTCCTTCATCGGATGACGCGACGAACGACTAGTCTCCATCCTTATGTCGTGGACATTCCATCCGTCCGGACGAAGCGTTTCGCTTCGTCATTTATTATACGTGCGGCTAAGGATTGGAACAACCTGCCTACGTCAGTGTTTCCGTCCGATTACAATATGGGTGTCTTCAAGGCAAGAGTGAATAGGTGGCTACTGAATTAGTGCGACTTACCATCTACGACTGCGTTACCACTTTCCATCAGGTGGAACGTAGTCAAGCACTAATTCAGAACAATAAAAAAAGTAGTTAAAGCTAAAGAGGATATGATTACTCCATGATAGTACGTTTTTGACGTAATCGGATTATGTTATCGTTTTGCATCTCACGTTTTGGTTAGACTTCTGTTGACATTTGGATTATTATTAGATACGGAAATTTTCGGAATATTAATTTTTAATTACATACCTAGTAGTATACTATTTAAAGTAAATATAACTATAAAAAATATCATCAGTGATTGATTTGTTCATATAATAATGGCGTAAATGTTCAATTTTAAGTTTCAATTTGATTTTAATAATATATTATATTATGTACTTTTATTTCATTAATATATATTTCGTATTTTTTCTTAGTTTTAATGTTTCATTTGATTGTATATTCGTAACATAAAAAGTTTAAATACAATTTTGCTTATCTCCCAATAGGCTCAAGTAGCTGCGCAGGCGCAAGCCGCGGCGCGGTACACCAACGCCATGGCCGCGGCCGCGTCCTTGCCCCAGCATCGCTCTCAACACAATCGTAACGTACAGGTATGTTGGCCTCGCGAATAACCTATCTTTCGATTGTTTCCTCACCTACTCGAGATAGATTTTACCACCAGCTTGGTTATAGTTATCAGATATCCTCCTATCCTATTTTGGATTTTTTGTCTTTTAACACAATCGCAACATAATTATAACTGAATTTTTAATAATATAACACTAAATGTGTTTTAACAAAACCCTCCACATTTTTCATAAAATTACCCAATAAAAAAGTTTTATGTTCGTCCTGTATTAGCTTACAAGTAAATTGAAGATCGTTTACATATCTCGTGTAGGCTAAACAATCGAAACAATTAATTATTATATTAATAATGTTGATAAGATTCTTTAGTTATGTTAATCGTTTGAAACGCATTTATCTATCTCCGAGAACCTTGAAGAATTAGATTTTAGTTTTTTAAATAGATATTTTTAATTCCCAGATGATTCAAATGTGATCAATTCTTAGTATTGTCCAGTCCAGTATGTTTAATGTAACATTTTCCTTATTTATGTCATGTTTGGGATTTTCTATTTTGTACTAAACAAGCTTTTACATGCTGAATGTTATAAGTTGTAATAACCATTTATTTTATTTATTATTTATTTAGTTCGAAGTGCTGTTTGACTATTATATTTCTTATCATTCGTTTTCACTTATTAATACATGTTAGGGAATCGCTCTTTTAAGTACCTATTAGGATTGAAATTATTTTTTTCCCTTCTCCACATAATATCGGTTATGCGTCTTGAGTTATACGAAAATTTTGTTAAGACATTAATAAAAAACTGCGAGAGTATTCTTCAACATAATCCATTTAAAATATCACATTATATAACTAATATTTGACCTTCGCCTAAAGTACTGAGATAAATCTCTTACAATTTTTGTATGCCGTGATAGTGTTCTGGTATAATACATTGAACAGCTAACTAATTCTATATTATTCTAGAAAACTATATAAACTAAAGTGAATGTATGTAAAACATTCATATTACGTAAAAAAGTTAATCTACAGTGGAACATTCTAGACATCTAATAATACATATTTATTATGTAATTTCCATTTATAGCAGTAACCGTATGTAATTCTAGGTCATGACGAACGAAACTACTCATAAAATTTTGTTACTTACGTGCTAAGAATGGGTTCTAGATGTAGAGTAACGATAGGGCTAGTCTTGCTCCCTTCATTTTTTTGGGATCGACTTTTTACTAAAGTTCAGCTAGATATAGCATTTGTATTATAGAAAGTAGAACAGTTGATAATAAGAAAAATTTTCCATTATGTTATACTAAATTTTGCTATAGAGTTTTTATGGGGAACCACGTGACTTTGGGGATCAGAAACCTTCGATAGATTAGTAGCCTTGCTTCAAGGTATACAAACTGACCCAAACACTTTCGCATTATATACAACATTTTTTAAATAGTATTAAAGTAATTGTAAAGGATTGCCTTTACAATTAAATCTCATAGAAAAGGCGAATGTTTATAGCGAATAGCTAAGCATATAGTGGTGAAACATTTTTGTTATCGTTTATTCCAGTTTCCGAACAGTTCAATAACAATGGCGATGGGTCAGCAGCCGCCCCCACCTCTAGTGAGGAGTACGGCCAACACCACAACCATGAAGTGAGCATTTATTATTTTACTAACATATACACGCGGATATTGCTATAGAACTATATTGATATAATATAATAATGCATTTTAATATGGTGGTTCATATAAATATATGACATTAAATAAAAAATTACATCCTCTATATACATCCTTTATATGTATATGTGTACTGGCCGATTACAAGTTAATATTATTTGTGAAGTAACAGGATAATTTGATTTATTTCTAAATTAAATTAATATGATTAAGTAGTTGTAAATTTTATGTGATAATATTATAGCTGTTTGATTTCGACTAAAATGGTAGGATTAAAAGGATTAAAAGAGGTTTAGATTAGATAAGTACCTAAAACTTTTTGTTTTTTAATTGCGAACCGTATACAACAAAGTTAATGTTACAAAATATTTGTTCAGTCTATGTATGTATGTCTGTATGTATATGCATTTATTTATTTTGTATATATAATGTTTGACAGAAAAAGCCTATAAATGTTTATGTGAGATATTTTCCTCTTATTTTTGTTTGATATGCATAATAAAAAATTGTTTGATATGTATATAGAGGATTGTTTATATTGGTACTAATTCCATTCGCCATTGTCTTGACACTGCCTCGTTTTTTTATTGTTTTTTTTTTTTATAAGTAATAAATTTATTTTTTGTTTTTTTTATATGTTTAAATATTTTTATTGAGACTTCCAATTCTTAAGTTTTGAATTCACGGTTTTCCAGATGTAAGTAACTAGAAAATTTAGATATTACGAATCGAAATCCAAATTAAAGAAACATATTCTTTATATATTCCTTAAAAAAATATAAAGGAATCATAGTTTTACACTTCACATAAAATACTTAAAATAATAGAGGTAGTATATGTGATATGTTTTAACAGTCAGAGATGGTAACGTAAGGTTTTGTTTCAGTTCGGCGCAAGTGAGTGGGGCAATGAATGGCCACTCAACCTCTCACAACGTCGACACGCGGAAAAGACTCACGGCAATACCAGACATCAGTACCACTGGCAGCCATACGCCGTATAAGGTGAATATGACTTTCTTTCGCTAGTTCTTCTCAGGTCAGATGTTTCTTCTTTCCGAACTGGTGGTAGACTCATGACGTTTATTAAAAAAATGTAACAATTTTTATGCTGAATGAAATATTTTGATTTGATTTCATTTGATATGACGTTTGGCGCAGTTTGTAGTGACCGTACTTTCTTGCGCCAGCGGTCGCGGGTTCGACTCCCGCTGGGGATATTTATTTGTTAAACTCGAATGTCTGTACTCCAGTCATGGGTGTTAATATTTATAATATGTATCTAATTAAATGTTATAGTTGTAGTATATCAATTGTCTGGTATCCGTAACACAAGCTGCCTTAGCCTATCACGGAACTAGATGGCGCTGTGTAATAATGTCCCAATATATTTATTTATTATTTATTTATAATATATTATGCACATTATAAATAAATATTAAGTGTCTTTCTGATCGATTTTAGTCATAGTGGCAAACTTTGCAGGAGATATTATAGTGCACAAGCAGGTCAAGTACACTAAGTAGCAGTGGCAACTGTACTTTTTATTAATGTCACGGTCATAATGGTAAAACCACGTCATCTTAGTTATTTTTTTATTGCTTTGACAGAAATACCTACTGTATTTTATCTGAACTGGGAATCGATTCTTAAGACCAAAAAATAATTTAAATCTAGGTGAGCCTAGGACTCTAGAAGAAAACAGTGAAAAGTTTTTAATATTAACCATTAAAAGATATTTTTAATAAATTATTTAATTAGATTTATTTGTCGATATAACTAAAAACAATAATATAAAATAGTGTATTCATGGAAGATTGTATCGTCCATATTCAATTAGATTTATTTGTAAATATTATTAAAAATAATATAAAACATAATAAGTATATTAATGAAAAATTAATTAATTATTATCATCCAGGTGCAAAAGGCAGTAGTAGAGAACACAATGGTCCCCTGCATCAACGCCAAGCCGTACCAGTACACGGAGCTGCTGATGACGCTGCCGGACCTCGCCAGCCACTTCTTCCCGCGCGTGCCGCTGGCCACCTGCCGCGCCATGCTCGACGCGCTCGGACTCACGCTCTTCAGGCCTAACTCGTTAGTTTATTTGTTTCTTTTTTCTTTTTAGTTATAGCTAAACAGGTTTCTCAGTCTGTTCATCTCGTTCTTGTAAGTTCGCCATGTTGGATTTAGAGTGACGTCACGTGACAGGTAGCCGAGTTTGTACATACCACCGCCATTTTGGATTTAGAGTAACGTCATTTTATTTTTTGAGTTACTTGCAGCAAGCCTTTTCTTTCATTTAATACATATATTGTAGGAGTGCATTAAAGATAACTACTCCATTTTGGGTGTTCCGCCATGTTGAATTTAGAATGACGTTACACAGCAAACCATGCATTGTCATCCAAACTAAATGTGTATACTAAATTTCTTCAAAATTGAATTGCAAGATTCCACTTGAAGAAACATACAACATTGCAAGTTAATAAAATCTTGTAAAATATATTTAAGTATGTGATAAAACTATTCATACCATTGGCTCTAAAAACAGATCTGCAGAGAAGAGTGTGAAATTCGGCAGTTATTTACTTTTATAGTATAGTTACTAATAATTACCATTCTCTTGCAGAACCCAACTCCAAGTGCTCCGGAACTCGGGCAAGTGTAAATCAGCAGCAGCCGGGGAGAATGGCATGGCACTAGTCCAGATCCGCGACGTGATGCAGCACATGCCCCAGTTCAAGTACATGATGCGGTCGGGGCTGGCGGACGACGCGCCCCACGCGCCCCCTCGCCCCGCGCACGCACCCCCCTCGTCCCACGCCAAGCGAGCGCGTGCTAACTAACTGGCACGCCTGTCTCATGTTATATGGAGCTCGGAGAGGGATAGCTCGGACACTCTGTGATGCTCTCTCATGTTATATGGACCTCGGACAGCTCGGACACTCTGTGATGTGTTAGTGAAATGTGGAAAATATGCTCACTAACTAACTGTGTACTGTGCTGTGGACCTCTCCACTCTGTGATGTGCTAGTGTAATGTGGAAAATATGCCATGGCGTTGTGATTAAACTTTGCTAGACCTCTCAAGCTTTGTGATGGAGTTGGACTCTGTGCAATGGATCTGTTTATTGAAGCGAAAAAGTGTTTACTTATAGGATTAAAGACAAGCCACTTTGAGCATGCCATGCTGGACCTCTCAAGTTTTGTGTACAATGGAGTATTCAGACTCTGTGATGCTATGGAACTGTTTATTGAAGCGAAAAAGTTGTGATGTGCTAGTAAAATGTGGAAAATATCCTAACTAAAGTGTACTGTGCTGGACCTCTCAAGTTTTGTGAACGATGGAGTATTTGGACTCTGTGATGCTATCGAACTGTTTATTGAAGAGAAAGTGTTTCCTCATAGGATTAAAGACAAGCCACTTTGAGCATGCCAAGTATGAGCTCGCTGACTAATGTATATCTCCCATGATATATGGAGGACAAAGTATTTGGACAGTGTGAAGGTCTATGACAGTGTTTAATGGAGTAATGAAATTTATATCAAAGAGAGAGAGCAAAATATATGAATATATCTTGTGGGATTTTGATAATGCATTGATGGGATAATGTTAACCATGATCACTCTCCGGCCTACATACAAATTATATACAAATGTATTGTTGCTAATAAAAGTATCACACGCAAAGAAATACTTTAGCATTTAAAGAAAATTATTTATGAACTACTGGGATGGATAACCTTGACGTACTTATTTACATATATAAGGAGAGTTATTGAGAATTTCATCTAAATATTCAACAGGAAGTGGTTGGACGTTCACAGACAGACATGAAGAAATGAGATTTTGGATATGTTGCATTTATGTATATAAAGCATGTTGAAACATCAAATTTTGGCTTGGTTTTAGCCTATAACATGAGAAGTGCATACTTACAATTAAACTAACAATTTTTTTTATAATTCTTTCAATTGTAAGATGCACTAGACGACTGTAATGGACTATTTTATTAAATTTGTATTTAAAATAACTATTGGGGGACTATGTGTTGTCTACTTAAAATATTAGTGAGTCGTTTTCGAACTCTGTTCTTATTTAGTGAGTATAAATTAATTATAATTATTCTTAGTTAATATTTGTGTTGTGGTACACTGCCGACTACTTCACTTTGAGTAAAACATCGTGCAAATGTACGCGACTATGCTTGAAAAATTCTTACAATTACATCATCATCACAAATAGTATGTAAAAATATATTAGTATAAACTTAGGGTCGGGTCAATTTCTATATATTGTACAAATTGTATGATACACTGTAAATCGCAAGATCTAATTTAAAATAATCTACAATAACTATTTAATAGAAGACTGAGAATTTTATTTTTTAATTATTTCTTAGATCGAAAGCTATTGATGTTGTGAAAGTATAGTTTTTTTTTTAAGTTAAGTTCATATTGGAAATTTTATGTACAATGCATTACATAGTATTGTATCCAAGTTCTGGTAATAACTATCAAAGGATATATGTAGAGTAGACAAGCTGTAAGTGCACAAATTTGTGCACTCTCAATGTGGTGATAAACATTTTATCCTATTCATGGGATATATATTGAGTGAAGGCAATATTTGCTATAATAATATGTAAATACAAAATAAATACATATTATACTTATAAATGTAACTGCTATTTATATTTAAATTAAATAGATTACATTTGCCAATTTTATTATTTATAATATTATGTAGCTTAGCTTTTTCATTTGTATAAAAAGATGTGGGCTGCTTGTTAACTCTATGTATATTTTTGCAGTACATTTAAATGTCATACACTAGTGTTGCTATCATTAAAAGACATTTATATACTAAATTTAATGCAACATTTGTAATATACGCTTAAAATTATCATCACAAAATATTCACAATTACCTTACGATCACACATATTCAATTACATTGAAAGGTTTTTGTATTAAATAAATAAGATCGCACTCAAAGACAAAACAAACTAAAAATGTATATATTTTTATTTGTTATTATTTTTTCGCGACATTAATTGTGCGATTCTTAAGATTTGTTCAATAAAAATACTTGTAACAAGTTTGACCACAAAAATTCTAATTTATCATAGATTATAGTTTATAATTAGTAAAATTAATTGTAGCTATAATAAAAAATTCTAAATTTTCGTGGTCATGCAAAAAGCAAATAAAACAAATTAAAATGCAATTGATGAAATCTGTACGAGAGATCTTAAATTGTTGTAAACAAGGTCAGGAATATATATTTAAGAGAAATTTGAATAATTTAATTTCCAAGATGAAATTTAAATGATAATAATCCTTTGCTAATGGAAGATGTCTATTATATGTCTTGCATTATATTACTCATTAATTATATATTCTTAGTGTAAATTTTGATTTTTTAAATATTATATTATGGCTGTTTCTGTCGGTGATATTCCTGATCTTACCAGTGACAAATTGGATAGTATAAGTTCACAAGTTTAGAAGATTAGAACTGGTTCCTATAGCTAGTTAGTGTGGACTATTTCAAGACTTCATGTTGATAAATTTATAATGAATGAAGTTAAAGTAACAGATGTTCTATACATAATTTCCTTTATTTACTTTAAACTTAATTTTTTTAATCATATTAACTAATTATTCTGTAAATAATGTTTTTTTTTGTGTACTATGGTAAATGTCTACAAGTAGTTTTGCAAACTTATTTGAGCAAATTACTAATTGTAGGTGTCATACACACCTACAATTACAACATTCCCACTTACTCAATGAAGTCTTGAGTAGCCATTTTTTACAGACATTCAGCTAAGTATTCTAAGTGGCTAACTCCTATTCATACTACTTGTCACAAATAAGAATTTGAAATAATTTAATATATTTAAAATTATAATTATGAAACAATTACAATATCTAAACTACAGTTGACATATATTGAACCTATTGTAACATCATTTTTTTTTTAATTGATAGTGATACTGAATTTACTTCCCTTATACAATTATAATTTAAATATACTTATTGACTCAATGTTACCAAACAATCTTATTTGTGTCTTCTCCTTTCTACATGGTACTGGCGAAGTAATCTGTGTTTAACTGGCATACTTTGAAGCCATTGTCAAGAGAATTGAATTGATTTGATATGAAAAAGTCAGTTTAGCCAAAAATGGAGTTAGCAGCTTAGAATACTTAACTGACGTTGATTGTCTGATTTAGATCAATATGTTCACAATTTTATTTATTTTGGTTATAAGTTATATGTAAGTGCTTCACGTTTATATATAAACTTGGAGTAATCCTTAACGCTACGCAAAGCTGTGTATATTCTATGCTAAATTATTTATGGTGTAGTATTAAGTAACAATATAACATAGTATTTGATATATTATTATCACATTAAATCGCAATAGCTCTCCAGATTGCAGTGTCGTTTGTAGAGTCTTTGACTCTGTATTTTAAAATAAAAGAATTCTTTATCAGTTGTATGTTTTTATTTTTATACTGGTGACAATACCCTCCCTTTGCTTGGTGCGTTTAAATACCTACACATTTTAAGGTGGATTGAATAATTCTGTGGTACTACATTGTTTTCATAAGTAAAGTTATTATTAGTTACGCGGCAACCCCCAATTCCATGTCCGGCATGATTTTTTCCGAGATCTTCAATAATAATGTTCATATTTCATATAATTAATACAAAATTTTGATGAATTAAACAACTAAAACATACTCATGAACTATTGAAACTGGGTAAAAACCGCAAATTTTTGTGATGATAACTTTTATTTAATTTAAAAGCAATACTTATAACAAAAAATTTGATTTATTTTGGTTCTCCAATAGTTAACTGTTGTGGCGTGACGATAGACTGGGGCGCTGTGCAACTAAGATATAATATTATTCTGTCTCTTTTTTATCCCACGTAATGCAAGCGTACTTAACCCTGATTACATTATAATTCGCGTCATGCAAAAAGAACGCTGGCTGTCATTTTGCGCAGAGGCGATTAATAGGCCAATTTGGTGGTAACACGCGGGGAGCGAGGCACGCGCCGCATGCGCACCGGCTCGCTATTGGTTCGTCAGTTCAAAATACCATAGTGCACATTATTTACGAAATTATTAATTACGAAATGGTTTTATATAAAAAGTAGAGAAAAATATTTTTTACGTATATTGTTTTATGAAGAGAGAGTCTGATAATAATGCAGTTAAATATATATTAACCGAATTAATTTAATTTTTTGTAAGTAGATTAAACATTCTACATTGAATCTAACATATTTTATGAATTAATAGAATTGTATTTAATAACGTTCTATCTAATATATTTTTCAATGTACCTAACAATAACCAATATATGTAGCGAGCGAAAGGCTAGTTCGAAAATAAAAGAATAGGCATAGTAATTTCGTGTGCGAATATACCCATGCGCAAACACACCCCCCACCACTTTCCTCCAGCGTTCTTTTTACGTGACGCGAACTGTACTCGAATTTATTTCGTATTTCATAAATACTATTTAATTGTCAATTTAATGGCGTGCGCAGTGCGTACTGCACAGCTTCAGTCGATAGTAACGCTGTACAGCGGTGTTGATGCGAAGCTTGGAAGTAGTCACACAAATCGTACAAATCTCTTACTACTGAAATTGAGCTTGATGCTGTTTTACTCGACCGTGATGTATCTGTCAATAAATAATGTCATTCGTGATTGATTTTTATTCTGTAAGCACTTGTAAACTGTAAAGTACCATTCTTATGATTTATCCATGTTCATTATAAATTATAAAAAGCAAACAGAATTTACCAGTTAGATCTTACTAGTTAAACACAGTTCTAATTAATTAGAAGAGTATTTTGTACATGAAATTTTTGTAAAAGTGGCGCAAACGATGAATGCTGATATTGGATTACACTTTGGTCATTTCATTGAACTCATTTATTATGATTTATTCTAAGATTTCATTAGCTTTTATTTTAAAACTTTGATTAAATGTTTACAATATTATTAATTACTTGTCAAGATGAGTATTCAAGTATGTAGAGACACATCAGACGCTGTGGCTTTATATCTGCCGCAACGTTTGTATCTTAAATCGTTTGCAAAACTTAACATTTCGGTTCAGCTTCCCCCACACAAGGTTCATGGAAAATCCATTTCCAACTGGGAATTGATGGAGAAACTGCGAAAATTGATCCAACCGGACAGTTTCTCCCTATTGAAAGTTTCAAAGCACAGTTCAGAAGTGATAAGATTCGACGCAGAATTAGAGAACCGTCATAAATTAGAACGAGTATTAAGCCTTCTCGAAGACAGAATTATAAATTTGAATGATTATCCTGATCCTTTGAGAGTGAAAACCTCTGAAGCTAAATCCGACTTTCCAAGTCGACATTCCTGGGATTCATTTTTTCGTGATGCGACTGACATGGATGAAATGAAACCTGGCGAAAGGCCTGATACTATTCACATTAAATATTTGCCGATTCGTTGGTTTTTACATATTCGTGAGAAAGATGCTGATGCTCTTCCATCTGAGACGATATTTAAAAAAGTATTTGAAAAATATGGCTCGGTACGACAAATAGATGTGCCGGCAGCTGATCCCTTTCGTATGCAAATGAAAGTTTCAATGAGAGGAATAACAATTCCAATTCAAGAAACAAGTACATATTTTGAAGGATATGTGCAATTCAGTGAATATGCAGGATTTGTACGTTGCATGGATTCTTTGCGAGGTAGGAAGTTACTTCGTAAAAGTGATGATTTGGCTGAGTGGTGTTGTATTAAAGTAGACTTTGATAGAACAAAGCATATGACAGATGCAGCAGTGAAAAGACGAGCAATTGTGAGAGAAAAGTTAGCATCCCGGCAAAGAGCTAAGGAGGAACAGGAAAAACAAGAGAGAGAAAAGAATGCAAAAAGAGAAGCCAGAGAAAGGTATTTGAAAACTTTTAAGTTTTCTTTTGAAATTCAAATTATAGTGTATGTTGTATTCAGCCTTTTTCGAGGTCCCACTGAACATGTGCCTCCATGTTATAATCCTTAATTAATTTATTTTGCTATAAAACATTTATCTTTAACTTATTAAAATTATGTTTAACTTTATACATCTTGTTGATTTTACTATTTTGATTATTTTTTATTATTTTGTTAGTACAGCTCGCGTCATGTAAAAAGAACGCTGGAAGAAAGTGGTGGGGGGTGTGTTTGCGCATCGGTACATTCGCATACGAATTTCCTAAGCCAATTCTTTTATTTTTGAACTAGTCTTTCGCTCACAATGTATATTGATTATTGGTACGTACATTGAAAAATATATTATATAGAATGTCATTAAATAGAATTCTATTAATTAATAAAATATGTTTGATTCAGTGTAGAATGTTTAATATACTTACAAAAAATTAAATTATTTCGTTTAATATTTTTTTATTATTATTAACTGCATTATTATTAGAATCTCTCTTTATAAAACAATATACGTTAACTTTTATGTGCGCGATGGTATTTTAAACTGACAAACCAATAGCGAGCCGAAAAGCATGCGGCGCGTGCCTCGCCGCCCCGCCCCCCGCGTCTTACCACCAAATTAGCCGATAAATCGCCTCTGCGCAACTTGACAGCCAGCGTTCTTTTTACATGACGCGAATTATAGGTAATGTAGCAGTTAGATTCTTACATATTTTGAATTTATAAACAAGTCTTTAAATATGATTAGGCTCATTGCATTACAGACAAAAAGCAACAGTCTCACGTATAATTTTTCAATATTTAAGACAAAAGATAGATCATCAAGAAAAAGAGAAATTGGTGAAGATGCGAGAGAGAGAAGAGAGACGAAAGAAGAAACAGTTGGCCAAGCTGATGGAAAGAGAAGATGTTGACCTCAACAAGAAAGTAGCTGAAGAACAAAGAAAACTGCTAAAAACTCAGAAGAAATTGCAAGCATTAAGGCTGATTGATGAATTGTTTAAGCGAATAGAGGTATGCACCAAAAAGATTTTAATATTTGTCACATTAGTTGTCTTTTAAAATTAACATAACATGTAAATATAATTGTATAAATATATATTGTATAAATATAAATAATGACGGTGGTTGCTTTTCGAAGATATGGCAAAAATATTTTAGTTTTATGTCTTTTCTTAAAAACTGACATAGATCTGGGTCACAAGTGGTATTTTCATATCTTTAACTCGTAAGAGGGGAAAGAAATTTGAGATTTCAGTTTAACAATGAAAAAAAATGCTTTTTTTTAAATTTCTTGATAACAGATTGAGATACAGAGCTGAACTGATTGACTTTTAGAAATAAGGGATGTATATATTTGAAAAATTCCTCAGGGGCAAATGTCACATATATATCCATCTATACCTTTTATCCAAATGCCTTAATCCAACCTAGCTTATAGAAGTGTTAGTGTGTCATGTGTATAACACATGTATGTAAGATGTAGATACTATATATACATATGCATTTATTTACAGTCTTATATTTTGCTAATATTCCAGCTCCGTCCCGAGCTCCAACGCAATGGATCCAATCCCGAGCACTACTACAGGTCGGGGGACAGGCTAGCGCGTCTGAGGGTGGTTGAGAACTTAAAACGGCAGCAAGAAAAAGAGCTGGAGGAACAGAGGGAGAGACTTAAACATGCACTTGATGGTAAGTTAGAGTAACTTTATCTTAATGGAAAACCATACAGATGGTCTAATAAATAATAATTTTTATAATTAGTGTTATAGTCAAGGAAAACATAGGAAATCTCCAACAATCCACCCGCGCTTGGCCAGTTTGATGGCCTAATCTCCCTCGTTTTGAAGGTCCGTGCTTATCAGTGGGACATTAAAAAGGGTTCTACACATGCATAATTATTATATTTTTATATGTATAAAGAGAAATAGTGGTATGGTGTTTTTTAATTTTTTTTTTGTTTGGTAAAATTATAGCTCATAGCGTGATGTTATATGTTGGAATGCGACATAGACTGTTTTAGAAAGGGGTCATAGTACATTATTTATATAATCTCATCAAATCTCAAATAAACTTAGCAATGAATTTCTCATGTCAATATTTTTAAAAAGAAGGTTATTTGTTTATTATAGCATTACTTAGTAATTCCTGTGGCTCCGCCCGTTAATATTAAAATATAGGGATTGCCAATTGGGGATAGAAGAATTAAAATGTATGTATTTTTGATACCACATAAAAAAAAATGGTGAGAGGGTCTATAACCTATTCTCAGACATACAAAATATACAAAAAAAATCATAAGCATACATTTTTTACTATTTTAGGACGCATTGTCATCCGTTCAGCGCTTGAAACTAAGAAACCCAAACGAGAATCTTCAGTTGACTCTATATCTGATGACAATAAAGACTATAAGCAGGTCAAAGCGGATAAGTTATCTCCTCCCAGAGAACCCAATTTTAATAATCCAGGTAATAATTTTAATATAATAGATATTATGCATATTTGTCTAACATAAAAAATTTATGTTCATCACTTAAATATTGATTCTTACTCACTTTAATTTTTCATTAATTATTATCAATTATTAATATCCCTCCCACATATTGCAGAAAACATAGAAAAAAATTCATACTGTACATATTGTTGTATTTTTTATTTCATAATGATTCAGTTGCTACAAATATTATATATTTATATTATTTAATGGATTTATAAACTATTTATATATAATACCGCGGCTTCGCCCGCGTTCATTTTTTTAATTGCTAATCAACCTCATTGGGTTGATCTGTAGGAAAAAAAAATTGTCTAAAAAATAAAAATAAAAATTTAGGGGTGGACTACCCTTAACATTTAGGGGGATGAAAAATAGATGTTGGCCGATTCTCAGACCTACTCAATATGCTCACAAAATTTCATGAGAATCGGTCCAGCCGTTTCGGAGGAGTTCAAGTTCGAACCCCGTGACACGAGAATTTTATCACTACATAGTATAAAACAAAGTCGCCTTTTCTGTCCCTATATCCCTATGTGCGCTTAAAACTTTAAAACTACGCAACGGATTTTGATGCGGTTTTTTCCAATAGATAGAGTGATTCAAGAGGAAGGTTTATATGTATAACTAGCGGATCCCGCGGCTTTGCCTGTGCTAAATCTAGGGAAGAGCCCGAGCGAAGCGAGGGCGAGTCGTATAGTATAAGATTATCATATTTGGATGTTTACAAATACTGTGAAATTAGTGTATGCCGTGTATATGACATGAATGAGAGTGTTCGTCTCGTAGGGGACGATTGCAATTTACTTTAAATTTACGAAATCAAATAAAAAGCAAACTGATTAACCACGTATATTAATATTTAAGTTCTTACAATGGGTTTATATAGATGGATTCGCATGATGAAAATGGATAATGAATACAATATTAAATATTTATAGTTGCAAAATATGATGGCGGAAAGAGATTAAAAGAGAGAGGAAAGAGAGGATGTCACAATAGAAAAATTCGCCTTTTATAGTAAGATCTGTCACTCACTTCACTTGTGTATATAGATAAAAAAGTATATATTGTAGAACTTCACACCGGGGCGCGACGAATAAGGAGCAGTCCACACGATGTTGAGTTGCCATGTATATTAAAGGACAAATTGTCCTTAACAGAGAGCGTGTTCAAACAACACGCGCTAAGTCGCTTCGAAGTTTGATACATATAATTTGAGTCTTATTACACACTAGCATTTTCCGCGGCTTCGCACACGTTCTAAGGAACGGAAACTAAATTCTTTCTGAGTCGCACGGTTTGGTACCTCGCAGAACTAAGGCCCGCCCTTCCCATTTTTGTAACATTTTTCATTGATTTCATTGATTCGCTCCTATTGCTCACAGCGTCATGTAATATAGCCTATAGCCTTCCTCGATAAACGGACTATTCAACACAAAAAGAATTTTTCAATTCGGACCAGTAGTTTATGAGATTAGCGCGTTCAACCAAACAAACAAACTATTCAGCTTTATAATATTAGTATAGATATATACATGTGGGTTTTAAATTTGTTTCAGGAATGTACTACCAGAACCCGAACCCGTTCTGCTTCGGCTACCCGTTCCTCCCGCCTCAAGGATACCACTACCCTCAAAGTATGAGTATCGTTGTTACTTGTTACACTTGTATATTTAATATTTAAAACATCTTCTATCATAATATTATGTTTGTGATATTTATTTTAGTAATATTCTTTCATTTTTCCATCTTAGTCTTAAAATGATGAGAAATGTTAAATAAAGGAAGTAGTATGTAATTTTGATGAAGTTGTGTAATATCTACAATTTGTAGTGACCCTACTTTCTTGCGCCAGCGCGGCGGTCGTTCACATCCCGCTGGGGGCATTCATTAGTTAAACTCGAATGTTTGTACTCCAGTCATGGGTGTTTATATTTATACTATGTATGTATTTATTTATTATATTAAACTTATAAATGTAATACAAGCCTCGTAGCTTACCATGGAACTAGATAGCGCTGTTTGTAATAATGTCTCAACACATTTATTATTATTTATTTATTATTAGCAAACTATTTTTTATATTATTGTTGGTGAAATCAATTGCAGCACACGATTCGCAGTACGCATACAAAATGGCCACTTATATCCCATTCTTTAGTGTCGGCCTGGGTGGAGGTAGATATATGCATGCTAAAATGACCAATATACCGAAATAATCTTTTGTCTCTGTTTTTTTAATATAAAAATATTGACTGTTAAATATTAAATCGATTGATATATAACAAACAAGTTATTTGAAATAATAAAAATCTAAAGGTATGTATTTGTTAATGTATTTTAACTATATTTATATATTTTAGAGATAAATTATAAATATTTTAGTTAGAATTAATAAATATTTAAATGACTATTATAGATGTTAAAGTAACACTACAACCACATATCTTAAGTTTCAAAATATTTCAAAATAAATCCGCGACAAAATCCGAAAATATAGTTTCATTTATAATTCAAAATATTTTTTAACATAAACTGTGACGAGATAACCACTGGACAGATTTAAATGAAAATTGGTATGATGATAGCTGGTTATCCGGGTAATCATGTAGGATACTTTTTCCAGCGGAAAAATATTTCATTTCCGATAATAAATATGTTGGGACATTATTACACACAGCGCTATTTCCGTGGTAAGGTACGAGGCTTGTGTTACGGATACCAGATAGTTGATAGGTACATATATAAATATAAAATACGTACATTAAATACATACATAATTATGAATATAAACACCCATGACTGTAGAGGTGGGCGCATCGGCTATATATTAATAAAGAGTTTTAAGAATACGCTATTTTTAGAAAGTTTATTATTTTTTACGCTATAATTTATTTACACCTTATATTTGTTGTGGTCATATTATTATATGTAATAAAAATAAATTTAAAAATAGTGCTTGCCTCTGTTACGTAACCCTAATGCCTGGAGACCACCTCGCGCGGCCACCAACGTCGCATCCCGCACCTGCACACAGTCTTTCATATTTCGACATAATTTTTGTGAAGTGACAGTGTTGTAATATCTGAGTTCCCTTTTAAAAACCTGGTAAAGACTTTTTTGATCATTCCATTCGTCAAACTTCGACAGTGTAATCACCTTAGGATAATTAGTTTGTAAAATTAGTTTTATTAAAGTATTTTATAAGTAGAGTTACATTTCATTTGCATCCTCTGACTGTGACTTCTATAATTCCTCTGAAAATAAATAACAGGTGATTTAGTTATTTATAAATAGCAGGTTATTTTTTCAGCGATCTAGTATAACGAACACCCCTAGTTTATATCTAATATATAAGCCGGTGCGCCCCACCTCTAGACTGGAGTACATATCGATTGCGTACTGGCAACCGGTACTATCTCATTTTTGACAACTTTACAGGATAAAGAAAAACCTTTTTTGAGTCATTAATATAGCATCTAGTAAATTAAATAAAAATACGTGGTTTTTAAATATTTTTATTGCACATGTTATTAAAAAGAAAAGTAGCATTATATGCTTCCTTCTAATATAAAAACGAGATAGGACAATATAAATCAACTTTGAACAAAAATTGAGATAGGACCGGTTCACAGTTGATATATCAGAGTATAGTAAAAATCTGAGATAATCTTAATATTCGTTACAGCGTCGATGTTCTACCCGGCGCGCGGCGGGTACTTCCCGGAGGGGGGGCGGCGCGCGCGGGGGAGGGGGGCGCGCGGACGGGGGAGGGGACGCCTACCCTACTTCGAAGGGCCCAACGCTACACATCAGTATTATCAGTTAGTTGTACATACAGTTCTCGAGACTTAGCTCAGCTTTGCATTTGTGTGAGTGATAGCTAAAAGCCAATAGCCGCGCATCAAAAACCAGTTCAAACAGGTTTAAACCAACTCGCAACGCGCTACGTCATCAGCCGTACCCATCCGTCGCACGCACACAAATGCAAAGCTGAGCTTATGTCTCGAGAACTGTACTCATAGTAATACTTGTAATAAAATCAAATTAAATCAAAATATTCTTTATTCAAATAGACTTTTAGAAGCTCTTTTGATTCGTCGTTTTTACATTATTAAGATATTTAGATGTCAGTCTGTAAGTCTGTGAGTAAGCTACCACCGGCTCGGATATACTTTTAGTGACATTGATGTAATAACCGAGTGATGCACTGATATTTTTATGTGCGAATGATTCTTAACATGACTACTCCATTCATAATAACACTTGTAATGACAGTGGTAGCTCAGTGGTAACGCACTCGCTTAGATAACCTAGTGATGCAGGTTCAAATCCGGTTTGGGACCTTTGAGATTTTCATGTCCGAATCTTTTTCTAAAATGATTACCACCTGTCTTACGGTGAAGGAAAACATCGTGAGGTAACCTGCATGTCTGAGAAAACCTAGCAAGTTGTGGTAAGCTTGTATTCAACATTTTAAAGTCCCTCAGCTGGGAAGCCTCTTTGAATACTAGTATTTGTATTAAGCTTGCGAAAACTTAGGTTTTTTCATACATGCATAGTTTTACCATAACTATAGTGAAAATATAAATATGAAGTCATAGTCACTGTCAACATATATTAAAATAACAATATTATCATAAAACCAGGACATTTAACAATTTTAGTAATCAATAATTAGTATACCTACTCGTGACCATGAAACTTGTAACTGTGCTGAAATATCAAGAAATTTAAATAGAAAGTAATAAATATAGTAAGAATATCGGAATGTATAATACATTAAAATAATATGAAAATTTTATATCTATAGATACTTCAAGAAGCTCAACAAGGAAGAGCGTCACTCGCGTTCGCGCTCTCGCTCGCACTCGCGCCGACGCTCGTATTCGCGTTCTCGCTCGCACTCTCGCCGTCACTCCTACTCCCGTTCAAAGAGTAGAAGTAGGAGCAGGGGAAGGAGATCCAGGAGCAGGAGGTCGAGAAGTAGGAGGTCAAGGAGCAGGAGTAGGTCCAGGAGTCGCCGGTCCAGGCTAGTGACTTAGTTACTTTTTGGGAAAACAAACGACACGTTTGGCTCAGTGGGTAGTGACCCTGCTTTCGCGGGTTCAAGTCCCGCTGGGGGCATACATTTGTTGAGCACGAATGTTTGTACTCCAGTCATGGATGTTTATATTTATAATATGTATGTATTTAAACTTATATATGTGTAGTATATCAACCATCTAGTATCCATAACACAAGACTCGTACCTTACCGTGGAACTAGATAGTTATGCAGACCAGAACCAACCCACAAAATAAAAACAGTCATTCTATGATCTGATATGATCGATTTTTATAAAAACTGTACATAAAGTTTGTATAAACCTCTTTCCCAAAAATACCTTTATAATATTACTAGCGACTCGCCCTCGCTTCGCTTGGGCTTTTTCCTAGATTTAGCACAGGCAAAGCCGCGGGATCCGCTAGTTATGCATATAAACCTTCCTCTTGAATCACTCTATCTATTAAAAATCTGTTGCATAGTTTTAAAGATTTAAGCGTACATAGGGATATAGGGACAGAGAAAGTGACTTTGTTTTACACTATGTAGTGATAGAATATGTAGAGATAGCTTTGATATTTTTAGCATATATAAACCACGCAATTTTGGACCTATCTGTGTACTAAACTCAATTTAACCACACATTGTGGGTTGGTTCTGGTCTGCAAAACTATGTCTATTTTTAAAGTAGCGATTCACTAAAGTATTCAATTGACTCAGAATCACTATATAGTATAAAACAAAGTCTATTTCCGCTGTCTGTTTGTCCCTATGTATGCTTAGATCGTTAAACTACGCAACGGATTTTGATGCAGTTGTTTATTAGATAGTGATTCAAGAGAAAGGTTTATATATTTAATACACTAGAGGAACCCGCGGCTTCGTTCGCGCTACATCTAAGGACTAACTACTGCTTTGGGTTCGCTTCCTAGTGAAAACCAAAAGCAAGTCCCACATTAAGACATCTTTTCTGCATAAAAAATAACCTATATGCTATTCCATACTATAATCTAAATCCATGCCAATTTTCATCCAGATCCATTCTGACGTTAAAAAATAACAAACATCCATAATATTAATGTGGATATACACTTATCATGTTTCACAATAATTTTAAAAGGTAGAATAGAAGCGATTACTGTTTTTTTGCCTGTACATATCCCAATAATTTATTATTTACAAGTAAGATGATTGTGTATACAAAAATGTGTATACAAAAAGTGTGGTGAAAAAATTTTTTGGTGCATTATGTCTCATACAAATTGGGCTTGAGAAATGTTATCAATACTCATGACTCATGTGCTTCTAATATAACTACTAAATGTCTTTAATATAAGAAAATGACTTAAACAAAACTTTAAAAAAAGACAATTGATTTTATAACTCCTTAGTGATTCTCTCTTTCCTCCACCAGGTCTCACAGCCGTTCAATTTCAAGGTCCCGGCGGAGATCTAAGTCCAGAAGCCGGAGATCCAGAACCAAGTCTAGGTCTAAATCTATCCATAGAACTCCTTCTCCGAAGCAAGCAGCGAGTCAGGATAGACGTATTGAAGAAAGTAAAATTCTATCCCCGGGGAATGTCAGACCGAGATCAAGAAGCTGGTCTCTTCCTAAAAATGGAGAAAAAAGAAAGTCGTGGTCTAAGGACTGAGATAGTAGTATATAAGATGTAATAATAAATATATGTGATTATTTATGAGTGCTTGTTTTATTAATATAGTTTTCTTCTTCTTTTTCTTTTTCCTGTCCTTATCCCTCGCCATGTGGGGTCGGTACAACTTGTCTTCTTCCACTCTCCTCTGTCATTCGTTATAGTTTGCACACATTTGTAAAACATAAACAGTTTAAGTATATGGGTATCAACGATAGATATTTTCTATTCGAGCTAACAAAAATACCCTGTTTTATCTTTCCAATTTGTATGGAGTAGGCGTCTGTGCTAGGTAGTATTACGCCGTCACTATAGATCTGTTTCCTTTGTGTTGGCATGAGCATATTGTTTTTAGACCTTACAATGATCCGGGGAATTGCAATTTAAGTTCAATTTGTGACTTTTTAATGGTAAAGTAAGGAGAAATAAGATATACCTATGAAGAATACAGTGGTCAGAAATTTTTTGATAGAAAGTTGATATAAAAGACCAAATTTTAAAAAAAGCTGAAAATATGAAGTCTTAAAATAATTTAAATTCATTTAATTTTCGGTTTGTTTACAGGAACCGGATATCATGTGAGCATTTAATTATTATAGGCAACAGCTATTATCATAAAAATCAAAACTGAAATATTACTGTGTTATATTATCGTGTCTAATGGATAATGTCACAAGATTAAGATAAGATTAAGCATATGTTTTGTGAGTTTTATTAATTTTAAACTAATGGAAAACTCTAATTTTTTGTTGAAAATGTAAGTCTTTCTACGAATGCAATATTACATCATAAAGGTGCAGCCATAAACTAGGCTTCTACTTGCTTTGTCACATTATTTTTATTTAGTCCATAATTAGTAAATACAAACATAACCATAGAGTTATATAGGTATAATATTATAAATGAAACTATTTTTTCGGATTTTGTCGCGGATTTATTATGATTTTTGGTTCCCGACGTTTCGAATGCTTTACAGCAATCATGGTCACGGGAGAGACTAAGGTATTAGACGTCTCAGGAGTCAGGGGGTTATATACTTGTTACAGAAATTGCCTACCCACAATTTACAATATTCAAAATTATATCAAAGTAGATTATAATATAGGTATAATACTTTTAAATGAATTTGTTTCAAAAACATTTTCAGCCCCATGAATTAGTAAAAATAGCTAATTCTTTAGATATATAATTATTCAAGCCAATAGGACTTATCAGTAAAATAAAAATTAATTATCATAATTAAATACTTTACGCTCGATTACCAAAAGTAGATGAGCAATCTCGTATCTCTGACGCGAGTAGTTATCGGTTATAATGCCATAATTACTAAAGTAAGTCGCTTAAAATTATTAGTAGTTTATTGTCCATTGAAGATGAAGGCTTTCGTATTCGCCCTACTGTGTGTGGTCGCGGCCGTTCAGGTAAAACCTTAATATGAGTTATCTATAGATGGGATATTATTTTAAAATAAATAAATATATAAGTCCAATCTTTAAATTAAATATTCTTTGGAAAATCTTATTGAAATAGTTATTATTATTGATACAGAGGCCTAATCTATAGTTTTAATAATGTCTGTCTGTGACCGCTTCACGATTACGAGAAATCTACTGAACAAATTTGATGATATTTAATTGAAATTAGATGGTTATTCGGGTCAACATGTGTGGAATGTCTCCATTCTGAGAAAAACCAGCTAAGGAAACTCCATGAGAAGAAATTTTTGCCTTTAAAAAAATAGATTTACATTACATAAGAATCTCTACACGACGACCGGTGGTCTCTCCTTTATATTTTGCTATACAACATCGAAAACGCTGAGAGGGATATAAATACATATTAATAAAATTGAAGTAACTGTCTGTAATTTGAAATTAACAGCTTTTCGCTATATGCATATGAAAGTATATACGGTACTTACATAAACAAATCAATTTTTAAAATTTTTGTAAATCTGTCTGTTCCGGCTAATCTCTAAAACGGTTGGACCGATTTTGACGGGACTTTCACTCGCAGTTAGCTTATGTTATAAGAAGCAACTCAGGCTAATTTATTTTATTAGAAAATTTTAAGAATGTTTAATTTATTTTTACTACGCCTAGCGATGCGGGCTGGATTTGCTAGTAAAATAATACAATAAAACCACCTTGAATAATTAGATTATAAATGTTATTATTCCCGTTAATCTAGAAAGAATTAATCTCTTAGAAGTTAGATTGTTACAATTATTATTATTAGCTTTTTCTATATATTTTGTCGCGCAAACTCAAAATCTAACTTTCTTTCACATCTTTCACTTAACTGCTCTACTTTTACTTAACAACGGTACTTAAATAAAAGATAATTAACTATACCTACAGTTACCGTAAAAGCAAACTTAGTAAATTGATGTTTGAAGACTGGAGTTGTTGTTGTTAATTTCGTTAGTAATTTTAATTTACTTTACTGAAAGACCTATAAATATAGATTTTGAAGTAAAAGTTTCCATTTTTAAATATTATTTAACGATTTAATTTTCAATATTACTTAACGTGTGTCTGTTTCGGCGGCGGCGATTTTGATTAAACTCTCACTAGTAGATACCTGATGTCATAAGGAGCGACTCGATCTACTTACTTTTATATTTTCTTAAGAGTAACTTAGGGTATTTTTATCTAAAGGTGCGCATACAGTTACGACTAGTGCGCGCGCACTTTAAGAATTTAAGAAAAAAAAAATTAAAATATTAAGTAAGGAAGAGGGTAGAAATGAATAACATAGATTTTTTATTATGCAAATAATTTAATACTAACGTCCTTAATTTTAGCAAAATTTGGTTCTAAGAAAATATTAGGTAAGTAGGTATATATACCTTATAGAAAAAATATTTAGGGCATCATCATCAATTATTTAATTCCCGTGAATTTTATCTGGTTGATAAAGAACTGTATAATATCTAAAAGCGATATAATAATAATAAATCCGCTGTAATCACTGCCTTTTAATCATTCAGATAACTTGTCATTATTAAAAGTAGTGTAATAATCTCTACTTATAGCAAAACGCTCTACCGTTTGTGTTTTTTAATTAAAAACGGAATCTATAACTTATATAAATTTGAGTCAGATTATTATCGATTTAGATAATAAAACACGTAATACCAGTGTATCTGCGCAGGGCTGTGCGGTAGACTTTTTTGTATAATGAAAGTTCATATTAAATGCAAGCAGCATTAGAATATAGCACAGCAGTGGAATATAGCATAGGTAATTTAGAATAGAGTTTCGTATAGCTAGTTGGTATTTAACACAACTTACACTTACAACTTACTATGTTTTTGAATCTTTATGCGGCCGGATGCGGATGGCCGATGCATCTTTGCATCATATTGGCATTTGGCACCGCATGGCCTTGTACCTAACGATTATAAAATGAAGTAAGATACTCAAAGTAGCTCTAATCGGGTTCGTCCTTTGGCACACTTATAAAGTACATATTTTATATTTTTAGACAGACAAAAATTCTAAAAACTCTTTATCGACAATATTTCAGTAAGATTTTCAACAAAATATTTAATGTAGGTATATACTTATTCGACCAGTTAAATTTTTTTTCACATACATAAATTAATCGTTTTGTGCCTTTTACTTTCTTTTTTTTCAACCGTAAAAATGGTTGACGTTATTAAGGTAACCTTTATAAAATCAACTTTCTAATTTAATTAAGAATAGAAGCAGTATTAAAGGTAGCGGTAATACTAACTTTTTTACTTTTAACCCCCAACAATTGTCAGCAAGTAGGTCTCCTATACCGATGGCCTAAAATACGGCTTCTTAAACTTTTGGCTTCGCGACCCAGATTCTCGAATTTTAGGCGACCCCTTTGTGAGAAAGTAAAGGAGTTCGTGTTTTAGTACTCATTGTTGTACTTATGGGATTAATAAAAGTTGAACACAGAATGGATGAAAGTATAATATTTTATTAGTCAATGCTTACTTGTTCTTACTAACTTGCTTTGTTATTTTCTAGGCTCGCAGCGCTGATTTCGGAGGTAAGATAGTTAAGATATTTTTATTTCCTAGTATTAAGCAAAGGTTTAATTAGTAATTTAAAAAATAATTATTAAAGAATTGAATCAGTTTAGTAGTCATTAATGCGAATGTTCGTATGTCTGTATGTATTTTACTGTATCACGCTGAAACGGGTGAAACAGATTTGAAATTTTAATATAATTTTTTCCCTAAATAGATATGGCATGAAGTAAAAATAGGCCAGTGTCTAGTCTTAAGGCCTGTGTAAAATGAAAGTTATCCTATATCACTACATAGTATAAAACAGTCGCTTTCTTTGTCCCTATATCCCTATGTATGCTTAAATCTTTAAAACTACGCAACGGATTTTGATGCGGTTTTTTTAATAGATAGAGTGATTCAAGAGGAAGGTTTATATGCATAACAAGCGGATCCCGCGGCTTTGCCTGAGCTAAAACTAGGGAAGAGCCCGAGCGAAGCGAGGGCGAGTCGCTAGTATCCTATATTAGTAAAAATATTTTGTTATAATATTTTCATGTTGTATGCAGGTTTGTACCGCACTCCCGCGCAGGCTGGCGAGAACCCCTGGGTCGTACACTTGCGTGTCGCGAAGGTTAACGGCGAAGGCTTACTTACCAGCTGTATTGGATCATTGATCAGTGAATCCTGGGTGCTTACTACTCCTAGCTGCGTTGAGGGGTAAGTCTGATCGATAGAGGCAGTTATATTTCGTACCCTATGAAAGTTATTTTTAAAATAAGTTGCAAATAACGCTTTACACTTTTCTAACTTCCTTAGCGGCTGCCTGTAAAATTCGTTGTGTACTATATGTATGGATTTTAATTATTATAGTTACTAGTTGGTTAGTTTAATTAATTAATTGTAAATGTTAATTTTTACGTCAATTAAAAATATAACAATTACACTCACACCTCACAGACTTACATACTGACATTAAATTTATTTATAAATTTATTAAATTTATATTCATAATATAAAAAGTGAGGATTCAAAAGTGCTCTTAAAAGTCTATTTGAATAACGTATATTTTGATTTTACAAAAGACAAAGTCCTCTCTGTTTGTCTGTTCGCAATAAACTCAAAAACTACTGCACTGATTTTCATCCTGTTTTCACCAATGGATAGAGTGGTTCTTGAGGAAGGTTTTAGTATATAACTAGCGGAAATAATAAATATGTTGGGACATTATTGCACACAACGCCATCTAGTTCTTAGTCTTATGTTACGGATACCAGATAGTTGATATACCTACTACATAATATATAAGTTTAAATACAAACATATTATAAATATAATTATAAATATAGAATCTATATAATTATGTAATCTCTCCAGTCTCCGATTCGCATGGCTCCGCTATGGCGCTCTCAACCCCATCACACCGGAACTCGTCACTGAGACCACGCGATTCAGCATCAACGAAGACAACAACCTCGCCGTTATGGATCTTAACAGAGTCGTGGAGATAAACGGTATGATGTATTACTCGATAATTTGAAATTATTCGAAGAAAAATAAATTACACGTGTACTTTAGATTGTACAGATAAAATTAAAATATAATATAGTTAGATTAAGTATAAGAAAATATTTTCAATTCTTTAACGGAATGCATCAATTTAGTTTGAATGTCCAAACGCCAAGCGGAGTATAGCCTGATCCCGATCGTATGTATTTTTTTAAATATAGCCAAATTATATGGCTAATGATAAAATTTTACTATTGAATAAATAATATAATCTATTCCAATATTATAAAGCTGAAGAGTTTGTTTGTTTGATTGAACACTAATCTCCAGAACGACGGGTCCGAATTGAAAAATTATTTTTGTGTTAGATAGTCCGTTTATAGAGGAAGGCTATATTACATCACACACTATACAGCGGAGGATCAATGAAAATTGTTACAAAAACTGGAGGTAGTATTTGGTTTGCAGTCTTTAACGCGTGCGAAGCCGCGGGAAAGGCTAGTTTAAATATATTTTGGGGCGTGTATCCTAGTTACCATAAAATTTTCAATGTGAAAATATGGAATACTTTTATAATATTACAAAGGTCTTTAGTCTGTTTTTGTTTCCGCCAGTTGTTCTCCGCCTGAGGCATGATCCTTTTGATCAATTTTAACAGCAAAAAATATAGCGCTTTCAGCAGTAGGTATCGTAGCGTTTTGTTTGTTAGAATTTTCAGAATAAGAGAAGTTACAGTATTTACTCTATATTCGAAATTACCTTCCATCTTCTTCTAATATATAAAAATCTCGTGTCACATGTGCTTGTTTTCGAACTCCTCCGAAAGAGCTTGACCTATTTTTTTATATGTTTTTTTGTATATATTAGGTACATAGGTCTGAGAATAGTACGAAAGGTATTTTTTATTACCCTAGGTTATAAGGCTGGCCTACTTCAGATGTTTTTTAATTTTTTACTACTAAAATACTCATTAGAAATAATTTTTATATGGCAAAACGTTTGCTGAGTCTGCTAGTTTCTTTATAATATACCTAAGGTTTGATGAAATGTGTTAATTAATTAATTAAAGAAAATACATTTAACCCCATTATATGTACCTAATATTCGTATAGTATATATAAATGGTACTTTTAACTTGGATTTTTTAGCCTTATTCATGTTTTCTTTAAACGAAAACATGTGAGTCGGCAACACAATACCCTTTTAACAAACCTTCGTATATTTGTGCCATTTCAGCTTTATATGGTAACATAAGATATCTTAAAGGCTATTAATTAAAGTTGTACGAACAAGTCTGTTAACGGAGTCTCGGATAGCCAATTTCATTCCGTTGTTAGGTTCGACCACTGCTCCTTATTAAGTCGGAGAGCTGACGACTAAATTATGTGGTTTCATCGGATATCTATCAGAGATGTTCATTGAAAATTTGCGTTTACTGAGAAAATTTCCTCGTATTAATTTGGCACTATCGAACCCTATTTGGAACCTCGAATCTCAAATTTGGCACTATTCTTTTCTTTATCTTAAGCTTCATAAGTAAGTTATTAGTAGGTTTTAGCCTAGTATTAGTAGTCTTAGTAGGTAGGTCTTAGGTTAGTAGGTCTTCACTTACACTCGTGGGTAAAGTTACAGTTTAATTTAGTTACTATAGAATATTTTTATTATAAGTTTGTAAGTTAGATGATTAGATGTAAGAAATCTTGACTTGAGTCATAATACAAACAATTATTTTGAGGCTTTACGAACTACATCTCAATATTTAATACGTATATGGGTGGTTCTACTCAGGAGGGACGAAAATGAAGTGATTTTTGGCACAACATTTTTTTGGCATCTAAGGTCAGAAAAGTAGCTTGGCGTCTAGCTTAGGTCGTTCTTTTACTGATCTCAAACGGGCCAGTCAAAAAAATAAAATATACCAAATTTACGACCATTTTAATAAAATATGGGCCCAGGAGACTGAGGCTATGAACAGGATACTGAGTATTGATACAAAAAAAAACTCAAAAACTGTTGTAATTATCTAAATAAAATTGTTTTATTAATAAAAATAGTTCAATGGCATAGAAATAGTGTCTTCTACGAGTATGGAATACTTCTATTGTAAGACCTTGACTTAAAAATAATAACAAAATGTCACATATTATTACTTATTACAAAATAAGGAAAATTGAAAAAAAAATCAAATGAAATAGTTTTTTTAGTATTCTCTACACAACAAACATTGTCAATTTTTTCAAAATAATTATTGAAAATTAAATCAATTAATTTTTTTATCATAATGAGTCTTGGAATGTTTTCTCCATTTTTTGCGAGCTTGACGTTTTTCACGATCCGACATAGGTATTAGATACTAATTTTCTTTGTTCCTTTTCTTTTCTAGTTAAATATTTTTGCCGACTTTTTTCTATTAAAGCCGCTAATTTAGTAGGATCATTTTTAATTTTTTGATATCTAAGCCTTTCAGCTATCCTTTTCTTCTCCAATCTTTCTTCCTTAGTAATATTTTTTAGTTTTGCCATTTTCTGTAAAAGAATATAATGAAATATATACGGTTTTTACGTATTCAAATGTTATTTACACATATTTTACATTTTTTATCTAAAAACTTATATAATTATGAATTAAAAATTATAAAAATATGATTGTTTTTAAACAATAAATAATGAAGTTTTGATGTTAGAAATCGGAGTTTTTGCTTCTGGAAATTCCTAGCTTATTAATTTATGATATATAAATAATATGTAACGAATCAAATAATACATAAATGTACCAATAATTAATATATCTTCCAGGAGACTGAGGACAGGATACTGAGATTATTTTAAGTTTTTAGGCAATAACTGCGTCAGTGCAACGTTTAATATTGAAATTATGCAATTCTGTACTCTAATGTAACGAATTTACTACCTATGAATGCAAAAAAAGTATACATAGAACAATGGATTTTAAATAAATACGTACCAGGATACTGTTAAGTTGACTGGCCGCAGCACAACCGCACTCACACGACTCGCCGTAAAGACTAATCAAACCGCGAGTCGAGACGGATGCGAGTGGTTGCAAGCTAACTTCACTTCGATCTTTCACTGAGACCGAACACTAGACACTAGATACCATAAATTCAAACAGATTTTAACGTGTTTTAATGTAGCAGGAGACTGAGGTAAAAACCGAGAGACAAAATATAATGCTCTTTTTTTTAATTATTTTCGCATGTAAGGTAAAATTAAATAAACACATCAAAACTATATATATTATACATTTCTATTTTAGTGCAGATATTACGTACATACTCAAAATAAAGTTATGATGCAGCCTTTAAGCTTTCACTTCATCCGAGAGACATGCCAGGAGACTTAGAATTTGGCACTTTAAAGTACAAATTCTTAAAGATATATATTTAAAACTGAGCTAATTTTTTGTGACATACTAGAAACCATTTAGTTGTACAATTTCGATCGTAGATCAATAATAATTTGCTTACAAAAACGATACGAAATAAGGTGAGACACGGAAAATTCCCTTGCGAGTAGAACCACCCATATCATATTTTGTACGATAGATAACATCGCTCCCATCGCTCTCGCCGAAAATATAGATGTGCCAGCTACCGGAAAATTCTGCGGCTATGGAGCTGAAAGTAATGGTATGTATAACTTGTTATGTAATTTAATAAACATATACTTATGATATATTTTGATAAGAATTTGAACACAAATAAAAATGAACTATTTTAAGTTATTATTATTATTATTTATTTATTATTATTCGGAAGACAAACAGTATTTAATTACATATAAAACGAGAAAAAAAATGGTTATATACTTATAATAAAATTCTAACTAAGTCAAATTAGTTAGATATTTTCTGAAAAATCTGTTTGAGATAGTCATTATTATCGATACAGACGTCGAATCTATGGTTTGTCGAAATTTGTCGGTCTGTCTGTCTAGATAGTATAGATATAGATAGGACAATATTGAGTAACGCAGGATTCAAAACAGGCTTAACTCTAAAATACTCCACAGATAAATTCCTGATCAAAGAACACTTATCTCTGGAATTACACGAGCTGAAAGCTTTTCCTTTATAATTAACACAGTTCAGTCCAAAACTCCTAATTTCAAACTTAATATACGAAAGCGTAACAACGCCGTATGCAACTTGTATTTCTTAATAAAATAAGATGGAGACTGCTCTGTATAAGTTTTAAGAGTCTCTTAAACTTAAAGTTCTTCGTGGTTCATATTTACGTTGTACACAAAATTTTCTTTATACATGTTCTATTACATTAAATCAAAATATACTTCATTCATTCAATTTATTAACGTACTTCTTTACGTTTCTAAACTATTATTTACATATATTTGGTATAATGTGTGTGGTATGATAGTTATCCGAGTCAACATACAGGATACTTTTTATTGCGAGAAAATATCTCATCTCTGTCTATTATCAATATCTATTTACCAATACAATTAGGTATATTTTATTGTCACGAACCCGAGCGGAGCGTGAATGAGTCGCTTTTTTAATATACAGCTTAATGAACGATATTTCAAAGTTACATGTGTAATAAACTATATTATATATATACTTACTATACGTGAATATATTAAATAGACTAAACAAAGTTAACAATTTTAATATATTTTTAATAACTAAAATGTTAATGTTTAGTACTGAAAGACGAAGAGTTGAGCTGCTTCGAGCTTGACTTGGAGGTTGATGAAGGTGGCAACATTTTGGGCGTTAGCGATGAACTTCCTTCAGAGGTGAGTTCCATTTAAAGTTTTTTTTTGTTAAATGATTTCTTGATTGTTTCTTATTCAACAGTAATTTAAAAAAAGACATCTCATACATTCTTTCATTTATTACAAATACTATTTATTTTAAATTCGATTTTTTTCAAGAGCATAAATTTCAAGAGCCGGTAGCTTACTCACGGACTTACAAACTGACATTTAATTTTAATAATGTAATGTAAAAATAATGACGATTCAAAAGAGCTTGTAAAATTCTATTGGAATAAAGAATAATTTGATTAGATTAATAATATGCGTGTATTCCTCAGTACGACCTTGGAGCACCAATCGTAAGTGACGGTGTCCAAGTGGGAGTCCTCACCAGCGTGAGCGAAGATGGCGTTTGTATGTATACTATTTTAGTTTTATTCTTTATTCTATTATTATTATTAAAATATACTATGTTATTAACCATAGAAATTCTTTTTCTTGTTATTAACCAGAAATATGCAAATTACTTTTAAGACTTGATTTATGTGCCCTCGGCGCAATCGTGTAACAAGAATTAAAAAGTCGTGTGCATAAGCCCTTAATTCTACACAAAACTTTGAGGCTTTTGAGTAAAACTTAATAAAAATAGTTGTTTTAAGAGAAACGTTAAGTGAATTTAGCATATTATATTGACGAAGAGATTACTATTTAAGTACAAATCACAATTGCTGATCGCTTTCCCACAAATAAAAAGAGAATTTCAACTAAATAATTACAAAAATGAAGGTAAAAGCTCTCATTTCTCACAAAGTAGTGTATTCTTGTTCATGGCCGTTAACTTAGAAATAAGCTTTGTGTATTTTTCTAACAACGATATATTGGAGTGCGTAACACAATAACTGTAATGAATGGCTATCTAATTAACTGCTTTTGCCCTTACACCGTTATTGACGATAAAATGGCACGTATTTGTACTGTATTATTGTGAGACTCATGATAAATGACGATAAATTACATATGTGGTGTTACAGTTAAACTACTGAATACTGAAGTAATATCACTCACAAATATTATAAAAGAAAGTCCTTTGCCGCGTCTGTCTGTCTATTCGCGATAAACTCAAAAACAACTGCACCGATTTTCATACTGTTTTCACCAATGGATAGAGTAAATTTCGAGAAAGGTTTTAGTGTATAATTTGTCAAGTTTTCCATACATTTACTAGTGAAACTTGCGGCTTCGCTCGCGCTAAATATATCTATAACTGTAACGTAACTAAGGCTTATCCTTGGTAATTATGATATATCTATACTTTATATATATTATGTAAATTAATTTATTTGGAATAATATCCAATATTGCTATCAATACACGTTAAGTGTTGAATAATAATTTTACGATGATAATATCGAGGCTTTCAGGCTTCAACGTCAAGTCTAGTTTATATTTGACGTTGTAAGCATGAAAATGTAATACATATTAACATTATAATATAGTGGACATATAAAATATATTTAACGCACGGCACCATCTAGCTCTATGATACTTAGTTGATTTACTATATATACATATCTTTAAGTACATAGTATAGATCCACGATATAAACATCCACGACTGGAGTACAAATACTCATGCACATTACACAAATAAATGTCCCGAGAGGGACTCGAACCAGCGACCACTGGCACAGCAAGTAGTGAAAGTAGTCTTTAATTTTCTCAATATGCTATAATGTTTTTTTTATTTGTTCCAGTAATCGTGAACCCAGCCAAGTACCGCGACTGGATCGAATCTGTGACCGGAGTCCGCGTGTAGAGATCACATACTACGTGATGTTCTTTATTAAATTTACAATAAGTCAATAAAATTGAATATAATTGAAACTATGTTTTAATATCCCCACATTTTTTGTACTTCTTACTCTATCACGTATTGTGAGGAAATACACGAATGAATCTGATCACTATGCTGCTGTAACTATTATAAAGATTTCTCAGAGTTGACACATTTTCGCGCAGAAAAAAGTGTCCTATGTACCCCAAATAACCAGCTATAATGATCGTTAATTTCATCAAAATCCGTCTAGTGATTTTCTCGTGATGTCACTGTCAAGTAAATAGACAAAATACTAAAAACTATAGATTTAGCCTCTGTATAGAAAATAATAACTATTTAAATAAGATTTTTCCAATAAATAATTAAGGCTTAAAGATGTTTATTGTAATATGTAGTATAGATTATAAAATTAACTAATTATTTCAAGGTTAGGACTAAGGGAAACTAGGACCAATAAAATTCATATACAGTACATAATACGAGTAATGCTGATTTCATTATACATAGAAAAGTTCACGCAACAATTTTGAGGTTGCATTTGTAAAAAAGATTTGCAAGAGTCGTGGGTAATAAGAGCAAAGCCATTATTGTTGTATATAGCGTACCGCTTAGTTATGGCGTCTAAAGCGTTAAGTTCACAGGTTACATATTTTTCAATTATCTAGTTTGATTTTTAATTAATTAAAAAAATTGTAAATTAAAATCTTCATACTCCACACTTAGTGAGGATTTTCTTATTAATTTGGTACCACTTTTAAGTTAAAGTTGTTCCAAAGGAATTAAGAAATCGATTCACAAATGGCCAAATATATAGATATTTTAACTCAATACAAATGGCAAAGGCATCGCGTACGTTGTAACTCACACTCATCATAGGTAATTAACATACCCTTCATAATATTATACCTATTAGTATTAAGCATATCAATACAAAAAAAATAGTGTTTTTTTTATTATATTTAAAATACTTAAACCTTTTCCAAACTACAAGATGGCACTGTTATACTTTACCGTCTAGATGCTTCCGCGTAAATTTGTTATTTTAAATTTGGAATTTGAATCAAATTTCCAAATTAACTGAAACATTCAGACAGCATAAATTTAAAATAAAAATATGGAAATGAAAATTTTAATTAATTAAATAAATTAAAATATAGATAAATATAAAAATCCTATTATTTAATTTATAATTGATATTTCCACTTACAGAAGTATGTGTAAAATCATTTGCACATAGCCGGGAATTAATGCGCTATTGGCCCACAACCGCTTGTGAAACTCTAACACACCGATTAGCTTAACAATTTGTGTCATAGGTATAATACATAACGAAATGTTGTTTTAAATTATTATCTAACATATTGAAAGATTTTTTATAATATTTAGTAAAGTCAAATGAGCGTATTTTTATCGATTATGTGATATAGAAAGTAGATATATGTCTACATAAAAAAAAGTTAAAGTGTAATTTGAGATATTTCATTAAAATAATAGAAATAAAATTCGCGCTTGCCTCGAGACTAATATAGGCCGTATAAATAAGAAAGTTATAAGAGTAAAAGTAATTTACTATTATAACTTTTCTTATGTAAACAAAGAAACTTTACCAATGAACACTTTCTGTGTTTATATGTTTATTAAAATTAGAACATTTAAATGCTCTAATTTTCCGTAAAAATGTTATTCTGGATAGAATTTAGTTAATTATTACAGAACTTATGAAAAAATAATTTATCAAATCGGATTAATAGTTATAAGTAGTTATAGATGATAAGATACGTGCGTTCAAACAAACAAGCAAGTTTTAAAAATTTGAATAATAAGGCTTAATGTTTTGTTACAAAAACCTAATTGCTATGTTTTGTTTATTTTAAGGAGTCCTACAAAGCTAATTTGCAAATAACACATATTGGGACGGCTAAACTTGAAAGCGGTGACCTACTGACTAGTTACGCCACGCGTCAACGATCTGGCCGTCCGTAGTAGTCATTTCAAATTCTCAAATATTTTCTACCTTGCAAAAGTGTGTCTAAACTCTAAACGATTTAACTTATACGCACATGACTATATTCCGGTATAACGCAAACTTACTTTTCTTAGGTATAACATTTTTAAATACATACTTAGATACCGCATATAAACATCATAGCAACTGTAAAATTATGTCTTAATAAACACAAAAACAGTGGTAGCCCAGCGGTAACGCGCTCGCTTGGATAACTGAGTGTTGCGGGTTCAAATCCGGGTCTCGCACCTCTGATATTTTCATATGCGAATCATTTCTATCATAATTACCACTTGTCTTACGGTGAAGGAAAACATCGTGAGGAAACCTGCATGTCTGTGAGAACCTAGCAAGTTTTCGAAAGACATGTGAAGTCCGCCAACGCGCACTAGGCCAGCGCGGTGGACTATGGCCTGATCCCCTTCGTACTGAGGGAGGCCCGTGCCCAGCAATGGGTCGTTAAAAAGGGCTGATAATGATGATGATGATGAAACACACCATTCTTGTGTGCATATTTTTTGGTTGTATTTTATTATTAAAGTTTATAGGTGTATTATGTTTAGTGTACAGACAAATTTTATAAAATAATAGCTTTCTAATTTTCAGCAAATTGTTATACAACAGTTAAGCTGCCTCCAAAAAATATCGTTTGGCAACTTATGTAGGTTAATGTTTGCGTGTTAGGTGCTTTGCGTAAAAGTCTTAAGGCTCTATATTATAAAGCTGTAGCTTGTGAGAAAGTTTTTTAAAATAATAAATAAATAAATTCCAAAAAAAATATTTCGACTAAATAAAAATGTCTCCTACATGAATATTCATTTTAATACAACGTAAAGAACAGATTTGTGAATCGTGAACCAAAAAGTAGAAAAAAAAGATCTTTATTGAAATTATAACTCACTTCTCTCTTTTCTCCTCCTAAGCTACATACCCGTACAATTTACAAATAATATTCGGTTTTATTATACAACTTATGAAGCATTATGTAGTGCACTTCTGGCCGATTTACGGTCAAGGTGGTCAACTTTACTGAGATAAGTTGTTTACGCGAAAGATTAAAATCGCCGGTATTCCGTTATGGCTCTCGATTTGACGAGTTACCAGGTGTAGGCTTTGTGAAGTATAAAATCCATATCTCTACCAACTTGAGAATATTTTGCTCTTATGTGTAATTACTGTCTACTTATTAGGTTGCTTCTTTCTATACAAAAGATTCATTACATAATCATCATCATCAGCCCTTATTAACGTCCCACTGCTGGGCACGGGCCTCCCTCAGTACGAGGGGAATCAGGCCATAGTCCACCGCGCTGGCCTAGTGCCGCTAGGCGGACTTCACATGTCTTTCGAAAACTTGTTAGGTTTTCTCAGACATGCAGGTTTCCTCACGATATTTTCCTTCACCGCAAGACAAGTGGTAATCATGATAGAAATTATTCGCACATGAAAATATCAGAGGTGCGAGACCCGGATTTGAACCCGCATCACTCGGATATCCAAGCGACCGCGTTACCGCTGTTTTAATCAATTATAATAGTTTAATATGACCCCTAAATATAACAGCTTAACTAATTATAAGTTTAAAAAACGAGGACTAAGTGAAAAATAAGGACACATGTTTGACACCGTCTTGGACGCGAATGGCGAAAGGGAAAAATAACTTCAAGTCTTTCGTCGTCTTCAAATTTTAAAAAATAAATGAAATCAAATGACACTTACTTTCGTCCTTTAGGTTATCATCAAAGAGAAAGTTTGTCAAATCCTTCTGTTAATTTTAATATTCGCTTATGAGTTTTTTTTAGTTCTAATAATTCAGATTAAGTAACATGATAGTAATATATAACAGCGACCTGAATTACCGCACATCTGATGGTGTTTTTTTCGTCTGATATAGAGAATTTCAAAGTATTAGTCGGAATGTATTAGTTGAATGTAATAAATTGAATAGTATTATTTCAATAACATACAAATAAATGCCTAGGAATATATTGTTAATCAAACATTTTTGCGCATTATAACGAAAATAAAAGTGTTAATATAGACAATATAATGTAATATTGTATGTATAAGCGGTTATGGGCTAGTGAGTACGTTAATCATATTATCTTATCCTTGGAATACAAGTTAGTAATTACTTAAATAAGGTTTAAAACGTGTGAGGGCCGAGGCGTCTGTGTAGTTCGATTGGATCAGATGCGGATGACTGGTTGCTTCATTCATGTGAATCAAAAACTAGTTCTCCAAAAATCATATCGGTGTGGCATCTGACAATCTCGTAACTTTCACTGTTACAGCATCGTGTTGCGCATGTTTTGTTAACACATTAGGCAGCGCACGCGCGAGTTTCGGTCGCCTTTACCGCCATTTTGTTTTAAACGTTTAATTAGTAAATGAAATTTAAAAGTTGTAAGAAAAATAATTTGGCATGTAATAATTTGTGCATAGAGTTCTTACAGTTTTTTAAACGGTTTTATTTTTAATTACTAAGCTGTATGACAATAGACTTAAGACAACAGGAAATTGTAATAAATTAAAAAAGCAATGGAAAATTCGCGCGTATTTTGATTCGAAAAAGTTGACACATATTCGTGAATTTAAATGTTTTATTATAAAAGATAATGTGAAATAGTAAAAATGTTGGGATTTAAGAATAATTTGACACAAGCAGTGGTTTTCTTTGCGTGGATTTTACAATATTATACATTTGGAAGTGATGTGTTGCGATATATTATTTCTTGTTTATTATGTGTTAGTTCAATACTGTGTGTTCTAATGTATGATTATGACTATTGGAGGAATAAAGGTGTATTCTCTCCCCCGGCGATGCCTATAGTCGGGCATATTGGATCCGTCGTGACCGGTAAAGAACAAAGTGGAATTTGTTTTCAGAAGATATACGATAAATATAAGGACAAAAAGATTTTAGGTATGATATATTTCTTATAAGTTAAATTTATATTATAACTTTCTCAGAATGTAAAAGTGTGCAGATTTATTATAAAGAGGCTTATTAAATTGTAATTAGTAAGGTCTTATGCAGTGATGATAATAAGATGATTTCCTAAGAAAACAATATAAATTTTATATTTGTTAACATTTTTTTGTTTATTAATGAAACGTTTTCAAGCCGCATTTAGATTACATCTTGAATGTAAAGACTCGCTGTGAAATATTTTTATTTCATTTTTATTTTACTCATGTAATATATAATTTAGCTTAATTACTTATTTTGTATACTTATAAAAGTATAACTTATTTTATATTATAAAAAACTTTTTAATTTATTTAGCTTATTAAAATCGTCAATATCATCACTACATAGTATAAAACAAAGTCGCTTTCTCTGTCCCTATATCCCTATGTACCTATGTTTAAATCTTTAAAACTACGCAACGGATTTTGATGCGGTTTTTTTTTAATAGATAGAGTGATTCAAGAGGAAGGTTTATATGCATAACTAGCGAATCCCGCGGCTTTGGCTGTGCTAAATCGAGGGCGAGTCGCTAGTTTAAACTAAGTAATTAACGGTAAAACAAACTTTACGCTACATACATTAGGTAGGTAGGTACGTAATGTACGTCATATATATTTACATAAGATATATATTTAAATAAATCTTCGTATAACTATTTGTAATAATTTGTTGGTACCTACTATCATTGTTAGACTGGCGACAAACGATTCGTATCCGATCTTGTGATCGTAATTTGTTGAAAAGACTTTTTTTTTATCGCGATCGCATAATTACGAGTATATCGCGATCGCCCTACTTTCTTTTTTATTTCTTATTTATCTTACTGTGACTTCGTGCCAAGGGACGGAATAGTGTAACAGGAAACCCCGGAAGCGCGCGCTATTTCATTTGAGCAATTAGCGGGCGCGTTGATAGAGTTGGCCGTCATAATAATAAATTTTTTTCTCGCTTTTCTCCAATCTGTGATTTCGCGAAAAGGGACGGAAGTGTGTAACAGGAAGCCATGGAAGCGCGCGCTATTTCATTTGAACAAACAGCGCGCGCGTAGATAGAGTCATATTAATAATATCTGAAAAAAGCGTAGATTAATAAATAATGTTAAACAACATAATATGCGACTACTACTAAGGCTCGCTCGTTATAATAATTATTAATTTAATTCTGTTTCTTAAAAGCGAAAGTAAATATTTTAAATAACGTAATAAGATTAGACCGCTTTTTGATTTACGTAATAGTGTGAAAATTTTATAAGCGACCGCTTTTACAAGTATAATACGTTTCTAATCTTAAATAGAATCTTGTTTAGGTAGCGAAAATATGTCTTCCTAAAGCTTACTTAGGATTTTAAAAATTATATATATTATGTTTAAATCTTTGTATTTTTAGCTTAAATTATTATTATGTTGATACTACTACAATTCATCCTAATATTGAGCTTTTGCAATTAATACTTGAAGCTTATTGTCCACAAATCATATGTGAGGAAAATTTACTTAATTCTATACATCCGTAAATTATTTTTGTATAAATAGGAATTTATTTAACTTGCGAATAAACAACGCAATCATAACAACAGTAAATATGTAAACTGTATTATTTTCAACTTTTTATTTGTTTCTTTTTAGGTGAAAATGTTAAATAAATATTTCCTCTGAGCAAGTACCGAACCTGTTATCTCCGTCCTAGTATGTTAGGCTAAAACTGCACAACAAAACTATATTTATGAGTTAACCTAATAATTTCAGGTATACATCAGTTCTATCGCAGAACACTTGTCATCTGTGACCCTGAGCTTATAAAGCGAGTGTGTGTCAACGACTTTATTTATTTTATGGATAGAGGTTTCTTCTTTGATAAAGACCTAGACCCTCTGGCGGAATCAGTGTTGTATTTGCGAGGAAATGAATGGAAGCGACTGAGGGCGAAAATATCACCGATATTCTCGTGAGTATTTTTACTGTATATTGAATGGTCTTAGATTTTTACAATGGTTGCTCTGAATTTTAAAAGTAAATGTTATGAAAATCGTTATAATTATAAATAATAAAGTAATTAATTATTGTTTCTAATATATGTATGGATATGTACTGAAATACAGGAAATATTAATTTACAACATCCTATTCGTATTATATCATAACTTATGCAATTAAATATATGTGTATACATACTCGTACGTGTGGACTTGGAGCTTGGTTCTATCTAACTGTACTCGTATCTAGAAACCTTTAAGTGGGTTCGATTTTCAGTAGCATTTTTGTCACATTATTTACTTCCTTCTTATTTAAGTATTTAAATAAATTAAGATAATAATAATTTCAGATCTCAAACAAATTAAAACAGTATTTAACTACCAAATAAGGAATTTAACTTGATTTTTTTTTCTTTACAGACCCATCAAATTAAAAGGAATGCTGCCATTAATAGAGAATACTTCGAACAAATTCGTCTCTCACATCCAAAAACTGTTTTCTCTAGTGAAAAATATTGAAAATAAATCTGACAAAGCAGTTAATAGTTATAAAATTTTAAATAAGCGTATAGTAGTTGATAATAATTTAGATAATGCTATAGTAGTCGATGCTGATGAACTTGTAGGCGGGTATACGGCGGATGCGATAGTGCCTTGTGCCTTTGGTGTTAAGAGCCATGTCATGGACAATAGTGACGACCCCTTCGCGGTCGCTTTGGGGGCTTTCTATGAATTTTCCTTCTCGAATATATTTGAAAAGTATGTATTATGTTATAGTTTTTATTATAAAACGTTTTTATAGGCTGTTTATACTTTATATGTTATATGGTAACTATTGATTAACTGACTTCAAAAAGGAGGAGGTTCGATATTCCACTCTATATTTTGTTAACAAAGAAATCGTTTAAAAACATCTATGTTATAGTGAAAGATCTTATCCCACAAGTAGCAGTGGTAGCCCAGTGGTAACGCGTTTGCTTGGATAACCGAGTGAGGCGGGTTCGAATCCGGGTCTCGCACCTCTGATAATATTTTCATGTGCGAATCATTTTCTATCATGATTACCACTTGTCTTACGGTGAAGGAAAACATCGTGAGGAAACCTGCGAGTCTAAGATAATCTAGCAAGTTTTCGAAAGACTTGTGAAGTCCGCCAACACGCACTAGGCCAGCGCGGTGGACTATGGCCTGATCCTCGTACTGAGGGAGGCCCGTGCCCAGCAGTGGGACGTTAAAAAGGGCCGAAGAAACAAGAATATACATTTCAAATTTCCGTTCTTCATTAATGTGTACAATATACTACTATACATATTTTTCGTGATTTTCAACTAAATTTTACGTAATAGTAGGTCATACAGGTCATACATCTTTTATCTACGGAACCCATATGATATCAGGTCACGATAATAGTCTAGTAAGGAGGTTAAGATCATATTTGCGATATTATTTAAAGTGAATATAAAAGATATACCTAAAAACTTTCTTAAGATAAATATTTATATAATAAATTTTATTATTTTAATCATAATTTAATAATTAAAAAGCTCTATGTATGTTTTCAGAACGATGCGACACTTATGGCCAGCTTTCGTATTATTCTTTAAAATGAGGATAATTCCAAAGAAAACACATGATTTTTTTTATAACATCGTGTCTAATGTCATCAAGGATAGGGAGAATGGTGAGTTTTGATTATTATGTTTGACATCAGCGCAGTTTGTAGTAACCTTACGGGTTACTCATTGTGCGAATGGTCACGGGTTCTAGTCCCGCTGGGGATATTCATTTGTCATGTCTGTCGGGATGGCCAATAAAAATCTATATTCTTTGAAATTAGTTCATATTATATTATATTGCTTTTTACAATGTCAAACGAAAACTGAACTCAATATTCCAAACAAATTCATAACATAAAAAAAAGGTTTTACATATTCATTAAAAATAAAAATAACATTGACCAGTATCAACTAATAAATACTTATTCATACTACCTTTTGTAACTGAAAAATAATAAATCGTTATATAAATTAATAATCCTAACATGTCAGTCATGGGTGTTTATATTTATAACATGCCTGTATTCTAAGTTATATATGTAGTAGTAATTTAATACTAACTGATATCCATTACAACAGCCTCGTAGCTTACCATTGAACAGGATGGTGCTATGTGATAATACTTTTATGTATTTATTTTTGTTTCGTTTTTGATAACTTTAACCGCACTTCTTTCAAATAAACGTTAAAAGCATTTTAATTGCGGAACCGCGGTTGAGTTTTAATAGTCGATTTTAATAACTTTGATACGAAGCGAAAAATAAGCCAGCATTAAATAAAAATGTTAGTTCTCGTACGTAAGTAAACATTTTCCACAACAACACATTCTATGGAAACTCGTATGGCAGCTCGAGTCTTTTGATCTATCCGACCGATTGAAATGACATTTAAGAAAGGCTTTTGAAATTTCTTTCGCTTTTTCAAGTAACTAAAATTCTTAACAAAATACAGAAATACAATATAAATAGTTCTAAAACCTGCTTTGTTCGGGTTTTATATTTATCCAAATTATAATCATGAGTTAATATAGTAACGCGCTCGCTTTATTATTAAAGCGATGATATTTTCATGTGCGAATCATTTCTATCATGATTGCCACTTGTCTTACGGTGAAGGAAAACATCGTGAGGAAACCTGTATGTCTGAGGAAACCTAGCAAGTTTTCAAAAGACATCTGAAGTCCGCCAACTCGCACTAGGCCAGCGCGCTGGACTATGGCCTGATCCCCCTCGTACTGAGGGAGGCCCGTGCCCAGCAGTGGGACGTTAAAGGCTGATGAAATACAAAGTACAAACACCCAAGTCTGGAGTACAAACATTCAATTGTAAAAATGAGCAAATTGGTCAAATGAAACTGTCCTCAAATTAGTTTAATTTGTTGTACAAATTGTTTTTTTTTTAATTTTTTATTAACTCTATTTCACAAATAATAATAAGTATAGAAAATAAATAATAAATGGAAGGATTTTTTATTGGACATCAAAGCAATTTTAGTATCAGCTAACTTGTCACTTTACGCCTACGAAAAAGAGTTAATATCGGAAAACTGAACTTTAGTTGAGTAGCTTTGAATAAAATAGAATTCAAACAAAAAATCTGCTTTAAGCTAGCTACAACTGTATAATAGGATTTTCTGAAAGTTCCTCAATTTACCCCTTTCATACCATATTCCATTTAAGAAATGAAAAGTTAACAAAATCGTAACACTAGATATAAATGAGAACGAATAATTCATTTTATTTTTTGTAAACCGTTCAATGGTTAAAGGTTCGATGTCCGGTAAGCACATGGCTGTTAATGAATTACGGAATAGTCCAGATCTTTGATTCAAAGTGGACCAAAAATGTGTATATGTTTGGCAGTATTTGGTCTTAAATCTAAATGCTGTTCAGGTCTTAATTTGAGTCTGGTCACGTCTGAGTCTGTTTCTCTCTCAGGCAATGAATACTGATTGCTATACTTTTAGGTTCCACACAGGTTTCACTTTAGGTTTAAATCTTATATGCACTAGGAATCTTTAGAATTTTCATTTTATTTTAAATTTAATGTTCAATTATTGCCCAAATAGAAGAACCATGATACATACTAAGTATATAAACTATAGAGTGCGTTCTTGATATATTAACTACGCGAAAAGCAAAAATCAACGTCTTCTGGCTCAGCAATAGACATCTATATAACAAACATCAATACAATTAAAATCCAGGTTCAAATATTGCTGCACATTAACTATTTTAAGGAAAATCGGTAAGATTACTTTGTTCAACGGAAAACGGAATCAAAGTTTCATACTTTTTGAGTTTTATGGAAGCGAAGCTTCGACTGGATATAAAGCTCGACGTAATTTCATAGTTGATGGTAAAAGTCAGTGACAGTTATATACTTAAAGAGCTTTAAAAGTCCTGAAAATATGAATAAATAATTCTAGATAATCTAGGCAGTAACACGACTTCATAATAATGAGTTAATAAAAGTTTTTACACAAATTATTATGTAAAAATTTATTATTATATATTGATTATTATAAAATATTAACTTAGTTATTTATCAAAAATAACCCAACAAATATTGATTTTTAAATATTGATACAAAATTTATATTGATAAACACATTGTCGTGCTCTTCTGTAGACAATTACTTATGAAGATAACTATGTCAATAAGATTTTCCAAAAACATTTTAGACTCAGTTAGATTTTTATTATATACCTAAGATATAGACAGAATTTATTGCTCTAAGATATCATAAGCCCAGGCTCAGAACTTCACTGACAAGTGAATTATAGCAACTTCCTTACCCACATTGCAGTCGATTCGAAACAAAGTAAGATAGTGAATCGGTCCGCTAGCGAATGGATAATTGAGTAACACAATTACATTTTGCAATCAAGCCTCCGCCTTGTTCGTACTATCCGAATATTAGGCTAGATACGCACTCCGAGTTTATATTCGCGCAGCGATTTTGAAGTACAATTTCGATGTGAAATGATTGCAAAAAAAGCTTGCACTAAAACGTTTTTCTTACCACACATCTCTATGGTAAGCTTATAAATCCTTTTGTATTATAAATAAGTAAATTGTAATACGCAACTTCGCTACGTCCCGCAGTACACTCTGCCCACCGAAGTGGACCACTTCCTTGAGCGTTTCTTGGTTTCACGACCGGTTGGATTGCCGGAAGCTATTTAGGCCGTCCACCTCGACTAGGTATCGTGGATTATTATCATGGGAAATTTATATACTATAATGTTTTTTCTCAGCGCGTCAAACTTATAGTGTGCCTGTAGCCTTATTGTGTGGGAAGCTGCATTGATCAAATCTATACTGTTTATTGCTTTTAATACTTTTACTTTATTGTTACTCAAATATCGTATTGTTTAATTTCCCATACAAAATTTTCTTTTTATGGAGGAAGAATGTTTTAGTATAACGGAAGAATCGATATTTTAAAAATAACTTTGATTTGCATTTTATATCCCTTTACTTAGTAAATATTGTGAGAAAATAAAAATGGTTTTATTGGTTTAGGTAATTGATGACAGATCATTGCATCGTTTAATTCATTCATGATCATGTTATAAGGAGTAACTTAGGCTATTATTTAAAAAGTTAAAAAAAAAGAAAAATTATGTAGGTATATCTAGTAATAATCTAGTAATATAACTAGTCAATTTAATTATATTTTTTTAAATTCTAAGGTATAAATACGGTTTGTCGGCGTATTTGAGTAACTCAATTATATTGAATCGTTGGTCGGCTACCGTCTTAGTTTCCAATGTACTGTATTACATCGGAAATAACTAAGTCTAACTATTTATATTGTTGTTGAAAATTCAATTACATTGCTTGAAACAGAAAATGCTTAAAGAAAACTTTAATAATATAATTAACGAGTTCCCCTTACTTTGCTCGGGGGCCTCCCTACGTAGTAGGTACGTTTTAAAGTTATCACGACTGTGTATGAGTGTAACTAAGAGGATAGGCATGAAAATACTGAACTTATTTTTAGGCCTTTTAAAGACCTACCTTAAGAACGACTAACTAAAACCACTTTTCCGTGGGAATGAAATATTTTCCTGTAAATAATCTCCTTCTCCTTTTTTGCGTGAATAAAACAGCGAATATGCCTGTGATTTAAATAATTTGATATGAAATATTTTTTCTATCATTTTATCATTTCGCTCAGATTCAGAAATTTTTTTAAAAATTAGGCGCAACATTTGGTAGGTATGATGATAGCTGATTATCCGCGTCAATATTTAGAATTGGATAAATATTAGGATTATTAGATATTAGGATTTTTACTACGGGAAAAAATATCATGACTGATGAATCTATATTCACCATTAAGAAGTACCTATGGGTGAACGCAAGCAGCGCGAGGTTGGGTCACTAGTAGCTTTAGATGAAAACGATATATTATGAATTTATGTGTACGTTATTATTTAATAGCCAGGATAAGTACTAAAGGATGATCAATTGACACGCCAAAAATTGTATTCCAGGTGTCCGAGAGAAACGTGGTGATTTCATAGACATGATGGTTGCTTTACAAAGTGAAGACAGAAACAATAACACTATTGAAGATAAGGAAAATGACATTAAGATCAGTAAGTAATAGTTAATAATAAAAAAAAACTAGTAAACAAATTATTGGTTAAGGTTATAGGACCTATAAGAGTGAAACACTAAATTAACGAAAAAATGTATAACTTTATTCTATAATAATATATCTTCGTGTATGGGTGTAGGCAGCTGTAGACCAGTGGTAGGCGCTAGCTTGGGAAACCAGGTAAAGCGGGTTCAATTCCCGCACGATCTTCACCTATTATATTTTTATGTACGAATCTATTTAAACTGATTATTATTTAGCTGGCGAAGGAAAAATCTAAGAAAACCTGCATGATGAGAGGTTTAAGCAAGTTTTCAAAAGACATGATGGGTTTACCTCTGGCTGTGACATCTATGAATAAAAAGTTAACTTTGTTCTATGGCACCATTCAAAATAAGCCATTCTATAATAAGTTTAAGAGTTTTCTATAGAGTATATGTAAATTTTTATTTACTTGGAAAGAAAGTTTTTCATTTGCACTTAGTGTATCTAAGGTGAACGGCCCGGAATTTGAACCCAACACTCTATACTTCAGAAACAAGCATATTTCTAATAGCGTATTACCAGTAAATGCTGCAACATTTTTCTGAAAGTGTTCTATATAAATTGCTCACTTTAAAGTGTATATGTGTATACAAACTGCAATTTTACTAAGTAATATGACCACGAATGTAATCGAGATGGCCGCGGGCTTCGCGCTATTCATACGTACCATTAAGAGATCACAATCGTTCCAAATATTATTTTTACAATATTTTAACTATCACAGGTCAAGTTAAAAAGATTTAACCGCAAAATCCTTACAAATGTTATTAGTTAAGAGTTTATTTTGTTGCCCAATTTCAGAATTAAGCACTTAGATGCCAAAGCCTTGCTTAAATGGCTAAATAGATTTGATGCCTAGTACCTACTCGTACTCTTATAGGCAACTGTTAGGCATTTAGGGACGAAAAAAGTTTCACAATTGTGGTATAATATTTAGATACGTTTATTTTATTGAATTGTGACAAATAATATATCCAATATGCAATATTTTTGAAAGGTTTATATAGTTTAGTTTTATTTCAAACTAGCTGACCCGGCAGACTTTGTACTGCCTCAATCTATTTTTTTATTTTTACTTTTGTATAAATTAATTTCAAAACAAACAAAACGTATGTATAATATGTGTAGCGCCAAATGATGTCATCTGGAAACAGTTGTTATATTTCTGAATGTTGGCCAAGAAGTGCTTAGAATCATTTCCAATCCCAGAAATTAAAGAGCGTAAAGGAACTGGTGGTGGGACCAATTGTGGCAATTTTACTTTGCCTCCAGCACAACATAATCCAGTAGATTCACCAGTGTATTTTAACGCCTTACAATATTTACAAATTATTTTCATTTCCCCAATTGTTACCGATTTGTCGGCACAATAATCAATTGCCGGATCATAGTGGAATTCAGCTCGTTCAAGAATCACAGGAGCACTGCGTCTGCGGATTCGCTCAATTTCATTATGTAATGTTGTTGTGTTTGATGTGCACGAACTCGTTGCATTCTAAGCCTATCCACTTCATTGTCACTCACTAAATAACGCAATTCTGACATAGCAATACGACTATTTTCTTGATCTGTCTCTCTCTGGTCATCAATGCGGTTAGCACGTGAGGTAGCTCTTCGCACATTTGATTAACTGCGACGACCTAAGTCAGGTCGTCTTCTCCTCGGCATCGTAACGTAATTAATCAAAGTGAGAAAATTTATCGCTCACTTAACAGTAACTTCACAGTAATTTAACAGTAAAGTGTCACTATCACAAAGGATCACAAAAGTAAAGAAAGTATTGGCGCACGTAGCGGTAATCGTCACTCACAAAGATAGAAGGATGCATTCATAGAATATCGTAACCATGATCGTAACACAATATCGTCAATCGTAATACTTTTTTCCGTGTTCTGATTTTGGAGTTTACCTTTAAGCCATAAATCTCCGTGTTCTGAAGTGCGACAGAATGATTGACATATTAGTTGGTTGTCAAATCTAATGTCAAATATTATGGTTGTGTTCAGAAACTTAATTTGTGACATAACTTAAGATTTATCAAACTTAAAAAAATAATCTGATACAGTTACAACTGAAGTTAGCTAAAATAAGGTTTCGCGAAGCCGACCAAATTAATTGGAAATCAGTACTTCTAATAGTTTATTACATTTTATGTCGCGTTCGCGATTCACTTTTGTTTATTTTCGGAACGCGACATTAGATCCTCCAAAGCGTACGCGAAGACTATTTTCATAGATATGATTGAACTTTATGCAGCGGTAATAAATTGCAAATTGACTCTTTGACGTTAGGAACACACCTAAATTGCTTAGACAACAGTGAGTGATTATAATTTAATATGAACTTTATTGAATAGCAATAAAGTTCAAATTGACTCTAGAAAACGTTTGTATGGGAAATAGAAAAGGGCTGTTTTTAGGGTTTTCCCGAAAATTATTCGATTTTTTCTCGCCTTTTAAACCTTCCCTAGACCTCCACGAACATTTTAAGACTAAGATAAGATAAATCCGTTCAGCCGTTCTCGAGTTTTAGTGAGACTAACGAACAGCAATTCATTTTTATATATATATAGAATAGAATATATATCGCACTCCAACTGTCTAAGTGGCTCCTACAAAGCCCCGAAGCGATCGCGACGCGCTAAGCTCTTGTACGAGTATCGAGCCGCGGGCTAACTTACATGTTTCTATCGAGATAAGCTTTACACAGCTTCTAATATATTGCGTCCAATTTAGTTTTTATTTATTAGTTTTGATTAAGTGTATCCCTAATTTATAAATAACTAGCATTTCCCGCGGCTTCGCACGCGTTTTAAAGACCAAAAACCAATTTTTTCTGAGTTACATGGTATGGTATCTCGCAGAACTAACGCCTGTCCTTCCCGTTTTTGCAACATTTTTCATTGATGCTCCGCTCTATTGGTCGTAGCGTGATGTAATATAGCCTATAACCTTCCTCGTCAAACGGCCTATCTAACACAAAAAGAATTTTTCAATTCGGACCAGTAATTTCTGAGATTAGCGCGTTCAACCAAACAAATAAACAAACTCTTCAGCTTTATAATATTAGTATTTTAAGTACGAGTCTTGATGTATCAAAATCAATGGTATGGTGCAAAAATTATTTCTATAGAAAATAAAACGCAAACAACGTACAAGAAAGACGTACTTAGAATACTAAAAAATATTATATATTCTAGATATAATCATTATATGATTATAATATTTATTCTACTTAATTTACGTCTACGCACTGCATCGTTCGGGTACCTTGGTAATATTTTTGACCGAAACCGGAACAATTTAAAACGAAAGTTGTTGAAGTTACTCTTCAATCAGAAATTTGTCAGTGAAATCCCCGTCAATATCTTAATAGCCATTTCAGAAATTAGCCAGAACAAACAGAAAAACACGTATAGCTATAGAGAAATTAAAAAATATGTTTTTATTATTCTCATATATGTGTAATGCTCTTTAATTTGAGGAAGATCAAACCATAGTCTATCAATCACATTGGACAAGTACGGGGCGGATTGAGTATGTCTTGTCATATTAAACATGAATGTTAAAAAATAATTTGCACATGCTCGATTCGATGTTTATAAACCTAGTACAATAAATTAATAATTATGTATATTATATTAGGCGATAATAACAACAAAAATTGAACGATTTCTTTACTACTATTATTATTTTATATATTTTCAGCGGAAATGGTAATAGCAGCAAATGCTTTCATAATATTCCTTGGTGGGTTTGAAACTACATCATCGACTTTAGCGTTTCTTTTCCTGGAGTTGGCAGCGCATCAAGACATTCAAGATAAGATGAGGGAGGAAATAAAGCAAGTGTTGACGAAACATGATGGAAAGATGACTTCAGAAATGTTACAAGACTTGAACTATATGGATATGGTTATACGAGGTAAATCTATATTATTAATTTTATAAAGAGGAAAGTTTTGTATGTAAGTATGTTTGTAACGAATTGGCTCAAAATGTACTGGACCGATTTTAAAAATTCTTTCACCATTTGAATGCTACATTATGACTGATTAATATAGGCTATTTTAATTGCAAGAAAAAAAATAATGCAGGATCCCTACTAAAACTAGAATAACAGGAGAGGAGGAGGAGTGCACGCCGCACATAATATATGAAATAGGTAGCCGCGCGGCTCAGGAGTATATTAATGCTGGAGTAATTTTGGAGAATTTTCAACCCAGCGAGTGATCGAATGAAGCTTAGTAGCGATTAAAAAAATGAACGCGAGCAAAGCCGCGCGTATTGCTAGTAATATATACATATAATAAAATTTTAAGGGAAAATCTTATTACAATAGTCATAGCTATCGATACAGAGACCGAATCTATAGTTATTAGATTTTTGTACGTCCCTTTGTCTGTCTGGGAACGCATCACGATGAACGCTTTGTCCAGGTCATAGGTAGTTCATTATATTTTCTATCAAAATATTTGACAGTAACACAGATCAGTCATTTGGTTATAGTCTTAGGGCTGATTGCAAATACTCGCAGATGACAAAAATCTATCAAAATTAAAATAAATCCTAAAATATTTAGTTGGCATGTTGGCATTTGGTACAAAATTTTAATAGGTTCCTACAAATATTTGATCCAGTATAGTTTTTGATGTCTTTACCTAATATTAAATTTGAGGTTTTTTAAGCGGCAATACGAGCTATTTTAGATTGGCACGAAACGATTAGACAAGATTTCCAATAGGTCAAGAGCTAAAACTTCAGGACTTCAACTTGGTATAAGTTACAAAGTTTTAGATCTTGCTGTTACTATCGCTTTAGTATTTTATATGTTATAAACCAAATGTTATGTAGTACACTTATAACTGATATACATGTCTGTTTTATTTTCGTCTGCTTAAAATGTATTAAAAATTGTTTTAACGTGTATTGTTAGTGTGCTCTAAATAAATAAATAAATATAGGTTGTATAAATAAATAAATATAGGTGGTCAGGCTCTGTTGGGAACCCAAGTGAAGTTGGTTCGAATCCCGGGTTTTGCACTTGTAATATTTTCATGTGTTCATGTAATTGTTTCCAAAATGATCACCACGTGTTACAGCAAAGTGCATGTCTGAGAGAACTAAGCAAGTTGAAGTTCTATTGAAGAGAGCTTAAAAAGGCTTAAGATTAAAAGGCTAATAGACACCCTTCTATACAATAATATCGTGATGTAACTATACTTTTTACTGCGGGACCATATTTAATCTCTGAGAAATAAATACTAATCTTACTCTTAATAATAACAAAGTATCGCTAGTAAAACATTTGTACTTACATATTTGAAGCCCAGATTTCTATTTTAAGATTTTAGCCATTATTTTCAAACTTTCCAGCGTTATAAGAAGCTTTGAAATATGACTTGGGTATTATAAATTGTTAGAGCCATGCGGCGAATGAGATTACGTGATGTAATGTTCACAAATTGTTTCCGGTACTTTATATTTGATACTCGTTATTCACCCTGGTTCCGCTCGGGTTCGTTTCCTAGGTTACGCTTAGACAGATTGACTGACAGACAAAAATCCATCGTCTGTGTTTATAATAATTATTATTTCAATAAGATTTTCCAAAAACATAAAACGTTTAAAAGGAAAACTGATTAAGTCCTCTTAGAAACAAAAACGAATATTTTATACAAACCCCTGTATATTATGTTTATTAGTATAAATATATAAAAAAATACTTTAAAGAGTCAAAATGAACTACGACAACACGTTTGACGCAGTTTGTAGTGACCCTACCTGTGGTGCTAGCGCTTGCGGGTTCGAGTCTCGCTTGAGTCATTCATTTGTGCGATAACCCCAAAGATTTGTAACTCAGCCATGAGTGCTATAAATATTTGTATTACCCACCTATCCATTTAACAACTATCTGGTATGCGTAACACAAACCTTGTAACTTACATTGGAACTTGATGGTGCTGTGTGTACCTGTGTCCAACAACGTAAAATTATTATTAATAAATACAGTATTACTTTCTTTTTCCAGAAACCTTAAGACTCTACCCCCCTTTTCCCTCCATTCAACGTCTTTGCACCAAAGATTACCAAATACCAGGAACTAATGTTATAGTGGACAAGAATACCATAGTAGTATTCCCTACACTCGGCCTTCATAGAGATGATCAGGTGAATATAAACAAGCTATTTAATTAATTTTAAAGACAGTGGTAGTATAGTGGATATTTGGGTAACCATTTTACGGTTTGAGAAGACAACTTGGACTTCAATTTGAATGAGGCATTATTTATCGATGAAGGAGCCAAATTTCGTTTTTAACATTTTTGTCTGTCTTTCCGAAACACATAACGAGAAATCTTCCCTCTCTTTCCTGAAAGGCCAGCAACGCATCTGCATTCCATTGGCGGAGGTGATCACTTCCCATCAGGTGAGCCTCCTGCCCGTTTGCCCCCTGTTTACCATTAAAAAAAATCCATTAGATATCTGGCTCCAACATATAGGATACTTTTTAGTGCGGGAAAATGTCATATATGAGAAATGTATACTAATGGTCAAATTACTATTATTGAAATAAACAGTTGTATTATTATATAAGTAAATAGATTTTGTTATCATCCGAATAAATTAATATTATATCTAAATATTATTAATATTATTAATTAATAATAAGCAATATGTATGTTCTAGTACTTTCCAAACGCATCATCGTTCGAGCCATCTCGTTGGGAGAGCTCGCCGCCTCCTGGAGTGTACGCGCCCTTCGGAGATGGACCGAGGTATTGTATTGGTGAGTTACTTAAGTTATCTTATAATAATACTTTCTTAGGTTTACGCGAATACTTGACATTATAAATGAAACTATCTTTTCGGATTTTATTGCGGATTTGTTATGATTTTTGGTTTCCGACGTTTCGGATGCCCGTCAAAAATCATAATAAATCCGCGACAAAAACCAAGAAGATAGTTTCATTTATAATTTATCTTATAATATTATTAGTTTTAACTATAGTTAAGATATACAAAAAATAATTAAGAAAATAGAATTAAGATTTTAGAGACTTATTAAAGGAAAGGTTGCTTTACGTTTCAAAATATGTAAAGCAGATTGTACTTGCACATGACTACTTAACAGTACGTTACCGGATAATCGCCTACTATTACCGTCGCCGGATAGTCGGCTTTACCGACTAGTCGACTCGTCGGAACATCTCTAAAAAAATTTTTTTTTTCATTCATCTATACTAATATTATAAAGCTGAAGAGTTGGTTTGTTTGTTTGTTTGGTTGGTTGGTTGAACGCGAATCTCAGGAACTACTGGTCCGAATTGAAAAATTCTTTTTGTGTTGGATAGTCCGTTTATCGCGAGAGGCTATATTACATCACGCTACGACCAATAGATCAATGAAAAATGTTGCAAAAACGGCAGAAAAATATTTCTTGTGATTTTCGGCCTTTCGAACGCGAGCGGAGCCGCGGGAAAGGCTAGTATAATATAATAGGACATTGTACCAAATTCTATAGAAAATTATAACAATTTCTAATTTAATATTCAATGCTTACGAAGCGTGAATGTACTACAAGTAGTAGTTATCTAAGTTCTGAACTACAATAGTTGTGGGTGTTTAGTTAACCGGCACTGTGGGGACTCCGAGATGTTTGAAATTAGGTTATCTTGTATTGAGTCTTTTAGTATGATATATATATGGGCCCAGAGGCAGCGGTTTTTTATTTATGTTTTATTTAATAACTAGTGACTTAGCCTTGTTTAGGTTTGTTCTTTTAGTAAGATTTATTTATTTATTTATTTAAATATTTATTTATTTAATTCACAATCAGAAGGATTATTGAATTGACGCAATAATATTAACTAATTTTAAAGTAATTATTTTTGTTATAAATGTTTTATACTACCTAAAAATGATCATCTAAAAATGCTTTTAAGTAATTTCAATGTCAGCATATCTTAATTGATATTATATAGTAATTATGTAAATAACTATTTATACTAATAGGGAATTTGTGCGTGATTAAAAGGAAGGTGAAATATTTTTAGTCTTCTTCTTAAAGTGCCATCTTCTTTCGAAGGTCGGCGATCATTAAGGCAATTTGAACCTTTGATGCCGCGGCTCTAAATAAGGAACGGGTGCTTTTTCCAAACCATTGGCGTAGGTTTTTTAGCCAAGATGTTCTTCTTCGACCCACACTTCGTTTTCCTTGAATTTTTCCCTGTATAATGAGTTGTAGTAGGTCATATTTTTGGTTTCTCATTATGTGGCCGAGATATTCAACCTTTCTTTTCTATTGAAAAATTCTTTTTGTGTTGGATAGTCCGTTTATCGCGGAAGGCTATAGATTCAGAAAGAAATTGGTATCAGATTTTTAAAACGCGTGCGAAGCCGCGGGAAATGCTAGTCCGGTATATTTGCTTTAACCTTGGTGAGGATTTTTCTATGAGAATAAAAACAACGTCTAAGCCACTACAATATTAACTCGATGTTATCGACGCAAAAACGCGTGGCAATGTGTATAAAGAATTCTTTGTAAGCGCTTTTGATATGGTCTCAGGTGTCCAGTTACTGAAATACGAAACAAGAACACTTATTAAACCATATATTATTGCAAAACACATCTTATTTACATATGTATAAGGTATTAATCAGTTTGTCAAGGTTTTTAAAATAGCTAAAATCGTACTTTGAATGTTAAATTTCTTTGTTATTACAATTACGTACTTATTTACAGCGAAATGGAAGTTAACATGAAGATTGAATTAAAAAAAGCTTTATACATTTTTTCTTTTTCCTTGTTTCTTTTTCACAATTAAATTTTAATTTTTATCTTATCTCAAATTATCTTCATAGCAATAGATAATAATTTAAATCGGTACGACAAATTTTTAGTTTATCCATCACGAACAAATGTACCATTTTTTTTCCTAATAATAGTACTATGCATTCAGCACTTTAAACTTTTCACGACTTCACGTGTCTTTTGAAAGCTTGCTAGGTTTTCTCAGACATGCAGGTTTCCTCACGATGTTTTCCTTCACCGTAAGACAAATGGTAGGTAGTCATATTAAAAATGATTCGCACATGACAATATTACAGGTGCGAGTCCTAAAATTTAAGCTCTCATCACTCAGTTATCCAAGCGAGCAAGTTACCACAGAGCTTTTTAGTAGTGTAACATTTTACTCGTATGTCCCCATATATTTTTTATTTACTATTATACAGTTTTTACTAGTGCAGGGCTCAGGGGTTTCAATAGAATAAAAACTGGTGAAATATGTCAATAAACTTTTTACTTTTTTTTCTATGATATCTATATATGATTTTTATTTTCCAATCAGGTAAGAGATTCGCATTGATCCAAATGAAATGCTGTCTTGTAAAGCTCTTGCCACACGTGCGCTTCTCCCCCGCGCGGGCGACGCCTCGCGCCGCGCCGTTTGAACCAGACCTTAAGTCGCCCATGACGCTACATCCCGCTGATTCTAGGGTTACCATTAGTTTGTTATGATTCGAATTTCAATATATATTTTTATTTTAGAATCTGTATGTTTATGTGAAAGTGGCCTTAAATAAGATTAACAGGTGACTTTTTTGCTTTTATAATAATAATTACTTGAGAATAGGCCACTTTCGCATTAACAGTTTGATGTATCTTTTAATGTTTCATACTCGTAGATGTAGACGTTGGTGTGTTCAATTAAAAAAAATAGTTTTTGGTATTTTTGTATACATTTTGTAATATTTGGACGTTTTTGTATTTGTATATAATGTGTATAAAATGTATTTTAGTTGGTATTCAATATTATTACAAATGTATAACTTAGTAGTTGATTGTATTCTTGTTGTATATGCATATCTAGTATATATACAATATATTATAACGTTATTTATGTACCTTTTTTAAAAAGTATTTACTTTTAAAATATATTTAATATTTTGCAAGTATCAAAAATAATATTGTGTTTTATTCGAGAGCTTCCCCTCGAAAACTATAGAAAATAACATTGACAATCTTTTTAATGTCAATTCGTATCATATAAAAATTACATTTAAAAAAAATAAATATAAAACTGACACATTTAAAAAAAAGCATATAACATTAAGTTGATTCAATTTTTACCATACACTTTTTAATCTAGATCTACACTACACTTTTTTGTAATGTTATTTAGATAGTTCTAATTAGACTATATTAATACTGAATAGCGTAATAGGCTCTTTACCTGAAAAGTATCAAGTATGAAAAAGTTTTGTTTTGCCATACCTTAATTTGCAAGTCGGTAAAACTCGGAACTCCTTGTCAGTAATTTTTTAAAAGCTGACATAATCTTAAGTACGAGTAATTCAATAATCATTACTAAGCATTTGGAAAAATTATGTTTTAAATAACGATATATTTCTAAATAATCTCATGTTTTCTGAATTCGTATTGAAATAATAACTTTTTAGTGTCCCCTAAGAAGTGCACTTAAATGGAATTAACCGACTTGAGAATTACGGTCTCGATATGAAGTTTATAATATTTTAATATAGCTACACGTTTATTTGTAAAATAGTCATGTACCCTACATTAATTTACTCAGAATTTCCATTTATTACATATTATTTATATAAAAAATACAGTATAAAAATATAATTACATATTACATTTATTATTCATTGTTTTTTATTATTCTTAGTTGTATGTTACCTTATCTTTTTTTAAGCAAAATAATTTAGTATATTCGCAGTCTATTGGCTTTGGTTGGGTTTTTGTGAGCCTTAGAAGAATCTGTTCCTAGTGAATTATTGTAATTTATATTATAAAGGCCAAAGATCACAGATTAATTATACATAACTCTTACTGACACGACTTTAGTGCGAAAATCCCTCGCTACTGACGCTCGTCAAGTCTCATCTTTCGTGGCACGTATTATACCATATCTGTTCGATATAAACTTTTGATTGTAAAAGTAGTTAGTTGTAAGCTACCCATTGTATTTACACACGTGTTAGACCTAAGTTGTAGAAGTATTTTTTTTAAATATTTCTTCGCGAGTCCTCACTTAACTTACGTCGACCCGAACTTGACCGTTTCATGATAGGGATCACTCTCATTGAAGTGAAGTCTACTTCCAGCAGTGGAATGTTAATAAAAAGGAATACATACATTATATTTAGTCTTTTTCGGACAGGTCTGGAACTTAAAGGTAAGTTTTTAGTGCTTTGACCAAAAGTGTGAAGTAAACATGGCGTGTAGAAAACAGTTGTTAAAGGCTGAAATAGACTTTTACTATTTTCGCGGTTTACACGGATTTATTTTGATTTTTGGTTCCCGTCGTTTCGTATCCTTTACAGCAGTAATGGTCATTTAGACTTATAATTTAGCAGTTTGTTAAAAAAAGTCGCGAAAAATCCAATTACAAGAAAATTTTTATCTTTAGAAAGTATACATTTTTAAAACTAAAATAAAAGATGCTACAAGATTGTTAGAATAAAAGATACGAGGATAGTGTAAGGGTCCATATTGCTATTTCGTTTTTACATGCAAGGTGGAGCGGTTATAACGATTTATGACTAACAGTGAGGACCCTCTAGGTCCTTTGAATCCTCATATAAAAGAGCCTCTTAACCTACTCGAGGCGCTCATATCGAGTGCTCATCTAAAGCTGTCGTATAGCCGTCACTTTTATGAAGAAATTGGGGAATAATGAGCATTTTTAAACTATGTTGTGCTTGTAATGGAGAAGTAAGAGTCTATTTGGGTTGAATAGGGTAATATGCGTTAAGTTGAAGTCTTTATCTACCTGTTTGTGTACACTGCGACCATCTAAGTACAACATCCCGAAAATCACATTTGTTGGATGCAAACGGTACATTTAAGTAAATCCTTCTTCCTCCATCTTATCTTAATATCATTTATGCCTTGCATCAAAAAATTAAATTAAAAAAAATGAACTAATTTGTATTGTTTCTGTTTTCACTCTAAAAACTGTTTGCTTTTTGTTTTTTTTTTCTCTTCAATGTCTTTATTTTTTGGTTTGATGGATGTACAATGTACCTACATATTGTTTTTCTGTTACTTTGCTGGTGGAGGGCGTTGATAATTGCGATACAGTTTTTAACTTCTGTAATTATTTTCGGTGTAATATTGTTTTTTGTTTCATATGTACTAAAAAAAATTAAAATAAAAAGTATATTAGTACGTGTTTTTAAATATATTGGATGTTCAGGACTATAAAAAGTCAAAGTAATTTCATTTCACCCCTCATTTTGTCGTCAGCTGAATTCATATAGTCGAATTGTTATTTATTATAACATTAAATAAAAATATCAGTTAAATTTCCGACATCAACACACGTTCAGAGGCAGTCTGTCGTGGCATTAAAGGATGGACTCACAATACCAAAACGGGACACTCTTTTATCTTGCCCTTTCAACGTCAGATCGTAATAACGATAGGATACTGGCGGTAACTGACATGAAAGAAATGTAGGTTTTTCCTACTTTTTAAACGTCCCAGCTGGATTCGTGACGAAGGCTTTTAAGTGAAATAGCTCTGCTTCTGACATTTGTTTTTTTCCAACGCAAAGTTACGTTTTATGCAAGTTATACGTATTAGCTCTGCTTAGTTCACTTTGGTTATGTGCTTAGTGGATAAATTTGTAAATTGTATTTAGTTTTGAATTTCTTTAGGACGTAGATATTTGTACTTCTTAATACAGTATAAGTACGTTTTTTTGCATTTCTTATATAGTCGTAATTCCGTTCAAAATTAATATAGGTAGTTTTGGTTACTATCATTATTAATTAATAATAAAATATACTTATTTGGGAAATCGCATGTACGTGTGAGTTAGGACGTGTGTGTGTGCGTGCGTGCTTTATGTATATGTGATTTAATTTTTTTAATAGACACAGATATATTTGTGTCTATTAAAAAAAAGTAAGGCAGCATTCACTTTAACTGAACCTTATATTATGGACCTACCAAAGTATATATCAATCCCAATCTTCAAACTTAGTGGCGTAAATGTCAGATGGTCTTGTAACTAATTAATAAAATTATATCACGACCTCATAATAGCGTACCTATTACTCCAAATAAATCTCAATTAAAATAACGAAAATGACAGCAATATTTTAGCTTATAATATTTAAATATGACCTGTCTGCTGCAAACATATTGCGATGTATGCTTAAACCACAAAACTGCCACTTTACCAAATCTATTTATATTGAAAGCCATTAGGTATATCCGTACATACTTTTAAGTGTAGTCAATATGTAAAGTCGGTTACAATATCATTATTTTTAGTTTTCAGGTAAACGTGCAATAACCTACATTTTTTCTTCTACCTAATCAAAATCGTCAACTAACATAGGCAAATACAATGTATCTTTACCTATTCGTACGTTTTTTATATATTAAGCGTACATAATATTCATAAAGACAAATAAAGACAAAAAAAAATCTTTCAAAGTAGGTATCCGAAAAACCATAAAACTATTCATACCCTCAAAAATATGTGAAAATACGTACTTGGTTTACAAGTTTATTGGGGTTATGTATTTGTATCGCGTGGTCGTAAAATTCCACTAATCAGTTTTTATATATAATCGCTGACAAGATTGTGACGGTGTCAAATAATAACATTAGAAATAATGCAGTTACAGTGAGCAGTGCATTTTAAAGTCTTGAGATAAAAGTTCGTGGTATATTATTTACAAAAGGTTAAAATAATAAGACAATAGTAGTAAAGTGAATATACATAATTGTTATATTACATAGATTTGGATGTGTCAAAGAAATTTGGTATGTACTGACTTATTTTGGGTATAAAACATTTCTTTTATTGTATCTTATAAAATATTTTTGACTGAACGAAGGTTATAAAGCGTTATAAAACTTTAGTATACATGTAGCCTGTTTGTTAATTATGCGCAGAGGAGTAGGATGTTTATAAGACTGGTATAATTTTAGAGTATACTGAGCTCATAGTGTTTTGGTACAATCATGTAGAAGCGACGCCTCAATAATGAAGCATGCCAATATTCAATAACATCCTAAGTGTATTAGTGGACTGAGACTCACGGATACTTACGCAATGTATGCGATTATAACTAAATAAAGGTCCGCGCGCACTAGGCGTATCTGCACTTGCGACGCGGCACTCATAGTATGTATTTCATACAAAGAATATTTTGCAGTGCAGTTACGCATAGTGCGCGCGGACCTAACAACCCTCGCGTATTAGAAAAAAAAAATAGTTGTATAACTATTATTGTGTAGGAACATAAACAATATCTATTTAATACTTCCTGAGATATGACATTATAGATAAAATTACTTAAATATTTCTATAGTTCGGTACTTACGTATTAACGCCACCGCAGCTCCGTATTCTATTGATTTATGTGAACGTGCTTTCATAGTAAATTATTTTCTTTTTACTTGGATATAATAGGTTCATAAGTTTAATTTTTAGAATGTTTCTTTCTTTCTAGCAACTATTACTATTAAAAAATTGGGACTGGTGGAAGAAGGATGACAATTTAGGGTTATAAGTAGTTTTTGATCCAAAATCATAAAAAAATATATTTTGTTCTAAAAATGAAAAAAAACCTGGAAAGGGCCACACTTATCTCCTCGGGGAATAAAAAAAAGGCTACGCCCTACTACTTACTTCTCAGGCCTACCAAATATACACAAAAAATCATAAAATAGAGAAAACTAATAAAAATATCGATTTTGCATTATTTTCATTATAAAGGAAACGCAATGAAAATACAAAACCACTTAATTTTAAATATAAAACAAATGTGTATTTAATTATAACTGTAGAAGTCATGTCTACGCAGAACTATGGCCAGTATGCCAGCCCTAGCTATTAAAGCGATAGCAATACTATGTTATAAATACATTTATTTGACAGACAATAATCTAAATTTTAATAGGTAGAAATAGCTTTTAAGTTCAAAGTATATTTTTATTTTCAGCTTATATTAGCAATATGAGTGAAAAACGTATTACCGACGAGGAATACCTTGTAGACCTAGTACCTCTATCTGATATCGACCAAAATGGAGTGTGTTTTTCGAAATTTACACGTGAGTTATTTTTATTCTGCCTTGAATCAGCAATAATTTAAAATTTTCTTTAGATTAATATAATTTTATCAGAAAGTGTTTGCTCGCGAGCTACACATACTTACGCAGTTTTTTATGAACACTTGTTCAATTGTTAATAAATAGTATCTTATATGTTGACCCGGATAACCAGCTATCTTGATACCAAATTTCATCAAAATCAGTCCAGTTGTTTTGTCGTGATGCTATCGTCTGATAGGCAGACAAGCTAAAATTCTAAAAACTTTAATAAAAATCTAACTCGGTCGAATCTGTATATTAAATAGTTTTAGGAAAATCTTATTTCTATCTAGTCTGTCTTCCTAAGAACATATTACGAGAAAACCACTGGACAGATGTACAGGTTTTATAAAATTTGGTTAGATGATAACTGGTTTCCGTGTCAACATTTAGAAAAAAATTTACTGCTGGAAAATGTTTCATGTCTGAAAAATCTATATTGACCGTCATAATGCACCTTGGGACGATCCTGAGCGGAGTGAAGGAGAGTCACTAGTGAAGGTATAAAAATAGTGGTACTCAAACCTTCATCTGATCATAACAACTTTACAAAACTTTTTATAATACATTTACTAAATAAAAATATTAATAAATGAGTAGATATGGGCACGAATTTAATAAATTTATTATTTTAAAGATAATGAGATTATTATAATAGATAGTTTTAGTGTTTAATATTTGAACATTGTGTACCATGGTTATTTATATAATATTCGGAATAATTACTTCTAGCTTTTACAACAAGGAATTAAATTTTTGCTTGCAGTAGAGGATCCTGGTTATCTCATAGATATTAGTAGTAGTAGTAATGAAGACGTAATAGAAAATAACGAAACCATATATTCATATAGAAAACAACCTGCTATGATTCCGGTGACATTTTTTAACGTTGAGAGAAATGTTAAACTTCTTAGTGAATGTCGCCCTCTTTCTATAATACTTATTGATTTTAAAAAATATCCAAAAAACGAACTATATAGTAAAACTACAAGTAAATCTGTTTATAATCTTGATACAAACGCAAGGATTATTGAAACAGCTTACCAAAACTTACAAGCACTTGTGAAATCACCTACTAATGTTATAAATAATAATTATATGAGTCAGCCAGATATTGATAATACTGATGTAAATGACAAGAGTGGAATATTTTCTAAGCAAAGTAATTCTATAGAAGAAATGGTTAATAGTGCACTTGATATAGTGTTAGAAGGATCTTCTAGTAAGACTTCTCTGTCACATTTCGAAAATCAAAACATTGAATCCAGTATTTTAAAAGAAGCACAAATTACAAAAGAATATGATCAAATCACTGATTCGGGGAAAAAATCTAAGATAGCCATGAAGGATAATAAGAAACAAGTGATAGAAAATAGAAATCTGAATGGCCGGTATTCACCGATTTTACCCTGCCCGTTAAAACAAAACAATAAAACAGTGCAAAGCACTTCAAATATTTCAACCTTATTGAGACAACCGCACAAATATTCAGACTTAATATGTACGAAGAAAATATTTAGTGATAAACGAGTGTTACCTCACTATCATGAAGGGACGTTGAGTAACCATTTAAATTCTGCACAAATAAAAAATGTAAGTGAGAACAAAAAGAAAGAATATGTTCCTTATACGAATTTAATTCGGTTATTAAAACGTCCGATACAAACGAACACTAACATAGGAAATAATGAAAATCAACGGAAAAGAACACATAATCATAAACAAGTGCCCGACTTTTCAACGCAATCCAATAGTGCCCTTAGTGGGTATTCCCCGCCAATACTACCTATACCGACGTATGAAAAGACTTTTGAAGTTTTATCCAAAATACAACACAACTTTTTTAAATCTACAAATCAGGGTCTAAATTTTTTCCAAACGCCTGCACCCAATCTAACGAAGAGAAGAAAAATGATCGATAATAAAGAAATTAATAATCATCAGTGTATATAGGAAACCTTACCAAAAATAACGGTAAAAATTTAATATGAGTTGTCAGAAAAAAACCTCTACTTTTTTAATTGTATAATACAATTATGAATAGGGATGGGATGATAAGGGCTCAATAAGTAGAATTTTGCTCACAATTTTCTAAATATCATGTTCTTTTAATAACAAAACTTTTGTTATATTATAACTATATGTACATTAGTTGCGTAAGTTTTTTGTGTTCTAGTAGGATTTGTCTAAAATATTGAAGTACTTTAAAAAAAAATTTAAAGTTAGAGTTAATAAAATTTTGGTTTTTGATTCAATTTCAGGTAAAACTGGTTTGTTCTAGGCCAAACAGGATGTTCTAGGTCATCCAAAGTGTGTCCGGATATACTATTTCAAACAAGGACATGCTAGTTTTTATCATTTAAAGTCAATCTAGTTAAGCCTAAAGTACTTAGAATTTTGTAATGGACTAAACTAGTATATGCTTTGGATGAACCGGTTGGCTTATCTTAGGACAAAGTTTGATTTGTGATCGGGCTTGGTCGGTAACGTATTATGCAAAAGTAAAATGTTGTTCGTTGGTAAGCTTTTGTGATCGGCTGGATCGATTAGGATATTTTTATTATATACGTAGTTTTTTGTTTGTTATTTTGCAAGCTCTAAAACGAAAATCAGCTTGTTATTAATAATATATTTTTCAAGTAACCATTCTGACATGTTGGAGGTCACTAGGAAGGTTCCATTCACTTTGTATGCCACAAGTTTTTCTCAGTTTTCCATCGTATTTTCTCGATGTATTTATTTTAAGCAACTGTTATTATTTAATTTGGGACACTCGTCAAATCGACATGTTTCGTTCCCTATCGCGTTTTTTCCTCCCATTATCAGAATTTGGCCCAGTGATAAAAGTTGGGTGTCTCGTCAAAATGAAGCTGAATATTAACTTTTAGCCTGTTATTATTCACTGAAATCCCTTGTCTGTAGTCCCGTGGACTATATTAGTATATTCATACCAGCTACTAACCTCGCTACGCTCATGTTTACCCCTACGGTTAAATGTCAGAGATGAGATATTTTCAAAACAGGCACATTTGGCCCTTGTATCGATAGTATGACTATTTCAATTAGATTTTTCAAAAAAAATATGTACAGATTGAACTAAAATAGAATGTTATTATATATGTAGATATATAGATATCACGGTCAGTATTTGTAGATCTGTACTGCTTTTGGATATAGTATAAGTATTAAACAGAAGTAGCTTTAAAACTGTATATTGCATTCGAGGCATTTTTCATATAAAGTAAGTTTTGTTCTTGGAATTTTTTGCTTACCACTTCAATTATATAATTATACTTCAATGCTTATTATATTATTAAAATGTTGTTACCAATGTATTTTATTTTATTTTTGAAATCACAAGTCAATGTTGTGTCAAACAAATATTATGTTCAAAACAGAGGAAAATAAATAAATGAATGGTTTGATAAGCGTACTATGAAGGTAGTTTTAGATTTCATGCAAAGTTAAAATAAAATTTTCAAATACAAACAATGAATTTATATTACGAAAGCCAGATTATATGCTTACTAACTTTGTAAAGAAAAAAATGTATTTGCTATTTTGGTCCTTCACGGACGGACTACGGGTACTTTTCTCCCAGATCATCTTTCCATCAATCATTTTTAAGAGATTACTATTCAAAACGTGACTGAAAAAAGGGTCGCGTGAAATGACATTGCGCCACTAGTTTTATATAAAAAATGATCGTATATACATAAGCCCTCCAGCTTTTGTCCACGGCTATGCATCTCTATTTTATATTACAAGCGGACTCGACCTTAAATACAAAAATTTCAAATTTATTTGAATGACATGTAACAATCTGGATCGTAATGATGATTTTTTCAACAACAGAAAAAAACAGTTATTGCGATACCTATCGTCACAAATAGCCAATTCATAATAATTCGTTTAATATTATGAGATATCTTGAAATTTTAAATATGAATAAATTGTATCACAAGGCATAATATAATATACTACACCTAGAACACTTCTAAAAAGTCAAGAATTGATAAAGATGAGTCATCTCTAAACCGAAAATCCTTCTGATAATCCCGAAGATTTATCCGCTACGTCTCAACTGAGATTTATGTCGGCCGCATCGCAGATGGCTTTCACGCATAAACATGTATCTTCCCCCTTAATATAATGCTTAGAATGAACGGCGGATATTGTCCTGAACTGTGATGTTAAAAGGCCGTGTAGTACTTGGGTATATAATAAATATTATTTTTTTTAATTGTCTCAAGTCCTTATTTTTGTTTGAATAGATATTTCCTTGTCCTTTTGAAATTTGCCTATTTGACCTATTGACCTATTTTAGTAGAAATTTTGTATAACATAGTTTTTGGTCATAATTTAAATTAACAATAGAACTTTTTTTTTATTATCTTATATGGAAACCCTTGTCGTTATATCGATTATAAACATTTGCGTTCACAGACATTGTGTAGATTAACATTATTCACAAGATGTTGTAAGAATAAAACATTAATTTTTTCGTAATATCACCAGGCTTCATATATTTTGACGTATTATAAATATAACATTCGATAGTCGTCAAAGTCATAGCCAAAGTTCTGGCAAGGGATATCTATTTGTAGAAGACCCAAGTAAACGGATTTGGGTTTCTTAATATTATGACATATGAAATATGGCTGACATGTTCTAGTTGTTAGACAATACTTGTCTGTACATAGATAACTGTAAATACTTAGCTTGAAAAATGTTGTTTTTAATTAAAACGCGTACAAGATCAAGCTTTCCTCGTAGAAAAATAAATGAACAAATGCATGGAAAATATATTTTCCATATAGCAGTTATTTACACATACGTAAATTATGATTTTGGTTTAATTTCGACAACTGGGTCAACCCTATTTGCTGACTCTAATTTAGTATAACTAAGTTATTGATTGCATAATTTGTTTGTTCGATCAACCTATATGTTCACTTTTAGTTAGAAATAATTATGATTTTTTTAGCTTTTAGTTAGATATAATTGCTCACTTTCATACGTACTTCGATATGATAGTCAAGATATAGCTTTAGCTTTAATTATTTGGTTATAGAGACATATTGTTATTTATTATTAACTATACTTTTTGTAAAGGCAGCAGTAGCTCAGTAGTAAAGTGCTCGGTTGGATAACCGAGTATTGCGGGTTCGAATCTGGGATTCGCACCTCTGCGAATCATTTCTAAGTATGTATATTCCACATATATTCATGATTACTACTTGTCTTACCGTGAAGGAAAACATCACGAGGAAACCCGCATATCTGAGAAAACCTAGCAAGTTTTCAAAAGACACACCCGTACATGGCGAGCGTGGTGGACTATGAATGTACTCGTAGTTGCTTATATGTTTAATTTGATCGATTTTATTTGCTTTGTTTTATTTTACTTGTTTGAGGCTTTGAACATACATATGGCTATAATTTGCCACGACATCGTATATGAATATTAAATAGCACTTTAATATTCAAATTGCTTGGTAGTTTTTGAAAATTCTCTCGTTTGATGGCAACTACGATAAGATGGAAGATGGAAAATATATGAAGACTATCTACGAATTTTATTGCTATCCCAATGTTAACTCCACAGTAACAGGTAACTCCTGGCTTGTTATAGCTAGTAAATAGTTAAAATACTTATCACAATGAATAATAAGATTTTACTGAACATAACATTACTGATAAGTTTTAGAATAATTTAAAAATCAAATTTTTGATCTCCTAAAAATGTATTCATAAGCTTATTGGTTAAATGTTCCACATTAATTACGAATACCGTACTCTTAAAGCAGTAAAAGCACGTTGCATAAAGCCTGTAATATCACAAATATAAATTCTCTACTCCTCCTCATACATTTTATATTAAATTCTGGCTTAGTTTTGACCTAGCTCTATTTAAGTTTTACTACGTCATTGGAATGCTTAAGAATTGTCCAAAGAAATTCTTCTTTTAACTCTCAATAAGTATTTCGTATATCTAATTAACAAAAAAATTAATCAAAAATATTAACGGATTAACGAAAAAAATATCTCAGTATGTATCTACTATTTACTAATATTGGGAATAATTTTTGGTTAACTTAATTCTAAAGTAGCCTAGCTTAAGTTTGAACCAAGCTTATTACACTACGAAGTTTATATTCTAATTTCGGTTTTAGGTGATGTATTTTTAGTCAATCCTGGGATCTAATCATTTCGCGTTATTAACTAAATTTTGTGGATCACCAGTATTTAAACTGTCGAGTTGTTTAAGCACATAATCTAAATAGGTCGTAACTTGAAGTAAAGTTACAAAATCGATCGAACTCTCCAATAACTACGATTTAATTGAATTACAAAACAAAGTTTACATGATCCGTTGAGAACTAATTTCAACAAATTCAACGTTCTTGCCACGCCTATTATTATAAATAGTGAATGTTTGGATGGTAGTTTTTTCTTGACATTCAAATAGCTGACTCAATTTAGAAGATAGAGATGTAGGCTACTATTAGGCGATTAATTTGTTAGTTTATTACCTGAGTGTGCCGATCTAACAGGAATGTGCTTGACCTATATTTATGTATGTAGATTGTAGGTATATTCTTATTAGTTCGTTTAAACACCGATTGTGTTTTTTAATTATATTACTTTATAATCTACATATTATGGTTTTCCAAAAATTTTTTTGGTTCAGTCGGTAAGACCCTTCGACCGTTACTAGAATAAAATCCAACTGGCATCTTTTGATGCATCACTTTTTTTCTATATAATGTAAGTTGATTCTGAGTGATAAATGCTGTATAATAAAAATATCGATCCCATACTACCTAAGCACAACTTAATCCGTCTTAGATGCCAATAAAAGAAAATTTTGAAGTAAAAATGTAATTCCGTTTCATCTTTGAAACATGAATTTGATCGAACATCTGCAATCTATTGACGGAAATGAGAACGAGAAATGGACTGAATTAATCAACTAAATTGATTGAATTCAAAATTACTAAGATTGATGATATTGCTGCAGTTGTAAGCCTTCAAAATTATATGCATATTATGGTTCGTAAGCAACTTTCAAATGAATATTATTATTATTAGAGTAGGTAAAATTGGTAGTACCCAAGTGGTAACGAACTCGCTCCGAAAACCGGATGGAGTAGGTTAAAATCCCAAATCTAATATTTACATGTGCAAATAATTTCTGTCATGGTCACCATAATCTAACGGAGAAGGAAACATCGTGAGAAAACCTGAATATCTGGGAGAAGCTAGTGAGTTTTCAAAAGACATGTGAAGCCCGCCAACCCTCACTAGTAGACGTGGACTATGGTATGATCCCCCTCGTATTGAAAGAAAACCCGTTTATATCGTACACATAAACTCATATAATATCCTAATACATATTATACACTATGTATTTATGTGTGCATACAACAAAATGTAATAATATAATTGGCACATGACATTGGCAGTTTGCTAAAAAAATCAGCAAACTATTGCTATTATTAAAAGAAGAAGTAATATAACCCCTTTCCTCGTTGCATATATTTATGACAATCTTGGCAGCATTTAAATCAAGTGGGGAGATTCATTGGCCATTTCGAAGTTTAAGCGGGAAATTTGTATCTTCCAGGCCTCCAGGGAATTGGATAGAATCCAAATAGCTTCTAAAAGTTCGCGGACGCAACGCCAAATAATGTATTCGATTTGAGTCCAGTACAACAGTTAAATAGTAGGTAATTAGAATTGTTAGAGTTTTAAGATAAAAGATGTGGTTCTCAATCAGGTGTGCTTGTGAGGGACTTTACATAGAAGGAATGTTTGTATTAATTTTGTATACTTAATGTAGAAGTATGCATTTGCTATAACGAATATTAATCCCTAAGGTTTTTTTTTGTTTTGGACAAAAGTTTTTAATTATTTGCACTTTGTCAGTTGGCTTTTTTGAAATACTTAGTAATCGTCTACAAGAAAGAGGAACCTCACTCAGATGTAGGTTATATGAAGTAATTACAGTAAACGTTTCACTAAAAGGCGAATCAAGAAAAATGGAAAAAGAGTGAAAAAATTCTTACTAGTTTTGACGTAGGTTTTGGTTGTAAATAGAATAAAATATACACACATCGACTTCGTGAGTAGTTTAGCTTTTAATTAACCGACTCTAAAGAAAAGGTACTCAATGCACATAGATTTAATCTAGATTAAAAGTAATAAAAGAAAAATCAAATAAATTATTTTATAACTACATGAATACCTATACATATTTTTTCTTATAAGAGAACTTGTTACTTTCAAATCAGAAGTAGCGATGTGAGATTGTTACACAATTATATAAATTCGTTTATTTTGGTCGAAACGTTTACGGCTTTATCTTGGTCAGCGGATATCCGGTTCATGCTTCAATGAATATCGTATTCTCGAAGATAGCTTATTGTTATAAGTATACTGTTTAAGTAATTTATTGCATACTAGCGAAGCACCCTCGCTTCGTTCTATGTACGTTTGAACGTTTAAGTAGTAAAAATTAGTATTTAATTAAATTTGGAGGGTTTGTTAGTAGTTTTTAGATTACTCATAAACTCTTTCAGTACCTACCTTCTTAAGTTTTTACTGTTTAGCATGATTAGCTTTAAGCTTCCCCTCCCCTTTCAATCTTAACAAAAATCTCGAACTGATCCCCATCACGGCCACATCCACTAGTCCGGTTCAGTTGTATTTTAGTAAGAAGTATTGTTTTTTGTAACCGATTAGCACCACATAGCTAGCTGTGTCTATCTTGTAGCTAGTATGCATAAATATATTTCCCTACGTTAAAAACAGGCTGTATTCTTCATGTAAAGCAAATTGCAATTATGTTAAGAATAATTCTAAAATAAAAATATTAGTGAACCCAATTCACTTAGTTTTCCACTTGGGCTCTTACAACCTCATAAAACCGTGTTAGTATGTATAAGCTAATTTTAATGTTCATATATTATGCAAAGTACATTAGTCCATAGCACACGTCAGTAACTTAATAAGCCGGTGCTTTACCACATACAGATTAGGGTCTTAACTTCCTACATCCCGTCTCGGCTCGCAAAGAAAAATTATATGAAGTAACTTTTCAAAAGAATCTTACTTAATCAACCAAGGAAAATAAGCACTGACTCTAACGGCATAGATACTAAAATAGCTTGACGCATATTAAAAATGAAGCTTTTTAGTTTTGCATAAGTTATACGTTATATTATCTGTCGAAGTAACAAGCTAAGGATAAAAAATATTGTTTATTTTTATTCTTAGGATGAAATTTGTTAAATGGAAGATTATTATGGAACTTAACACTTGTTGTCTCAACCAAAAATGGTCGGTCGACGACTACTGGATATAGTTCCTCACCAATTATCTCCAAGACTGCTGATCTTCTCCCACCAACATCAAGAGGTTCCAACGACTTTGACCAACTTGTCTCTGAGCAAGTCTACCTTATGGGAGTCCCGCGCTCCGCTTTTCGCCAGTTTATTGCCATTATTTTATAACTCATTAATATTAAATATGTTTACGTAATAAAATAGAAACAGAAGCAGTTTCTTCTTTGTATTGAAGTTTTAATTTGGATAATTTAAAGGTTTTATGACAATTTGAAGAATATCAAAGTATCTGGTAAAACTACTAGTTCTAAAGAGAGTAGTTTTTATAGTTTTTAAAATCGTTTTTGTATAAAGAATAGCAAAATGCCAATTATTGAAATATTATGTGATCTGTGCTACTAGTATTATTATATATTCCATCACAGATCACAATTCCATTTTTACTCCAATAAAAAAATTAAGTTCAAATATTTCCAACCGCATACTACGAGTAAGTTACTTTCAAGATACAGAATATATTATATTTGCATGCAACAAGAAACTCTTTGTGAACTTTCTGGGACCTCATTTCGTATATGATGCATTTTCTTAATATTTTTATTATAATATTTTGATTTTTATCTTTTGTATGGAGAGTGTTTAATGTGAATACCAAAGAGGTTGAATACCAAAGCGGTTTTGAGGAAAGAAAACATTAATTTTATTATTAATCATATAGCTTTCTATTCTGAAAAGTGATGGCAATCGGCAATTAACCAAAAAATTGCTCATTTTTATTGAATGGCGTATGTATTTTCAACCGAAGAAGATGATTTGTATATATTATTGATGTATATTATTAATTTAAGCTTGTAAATAGTTACCTACTAAACGAAAAAAAGAAAATCGGTTCAAAAGAGAGACGAAAAATGTAAGGAACTTTAATTTATTTTTGATCTGAAATGTGCAAGTAGGCCGGACTATAACAGAATTATTGTCATTGGTAAACCTAAAATTCTTAATTTTTGTTTTCTTTTTTTAGTGATATTTTTTTCTTTTTGAACAACTTCAGGATAAAGAACAATTAAATAATAATATTATTTTTAACTTCTTTTTGCCAATCGCATAAAGTTTCTTTAGAAAAATATAAGCCATTAAATAATAGTGCTCTAGACTAGATAATTTTCGTTCTTTAGAAAATCAAAACCGCAGGATGTACCTCACTTTCGAGCTACTCGTAGAAGGCGACGTGACACGAGTGCGCTGACTAAAACTAATTTAGACTTTACCAAGGAATTTCCTAGCAAATATTATTCATTCTATTACATAGCTGGCTTCCCTCAGTGGTTAAACACGTGCATCCGTTATATGAGATCCCTTTAAATCAAAGTTTAAGCACACCAGCACCATCTAGTTCATATACACATAGTATATGTTCCTATACATATATTATAAAATATAAGCAGTCATGACTGAAGAGCAAGTATTAGTGCGCATCACGCAAGTTATTCCTCCAGCGGTACTCGAACCCAAGATCGATACAGCAAGTAGGATAACTACAAGCATAGCCAAACGTGTCGTTAAAATCTATCTGTAGACTGTAACTTAACTGTTAACATATAATCACATGTTACAGAAAATTAAATGAATATTTAAGTTTAACTTAACCTATTAATAGTGTGTTTAACTTAACTTCACAATATGAACATAATAAACCAGTGACACGCATAAACCGGGAACAAAACCTGCTACTTGTGTACAACGTTCATGCATTTATGACTAATGGATTTCCTCTAACTGATGCATTAAAAATCTAAATGGAATCCGGAGTCCTTTTGCATCTGGAAGCTTTTTTTACTTTTAACTTAAAAAAAGGGTAGTTCAGTAGGTAGAGACATAGAAGAGGGCTCGCTACCAAACTTCAAAGAAAGTTCTGATTTTAAGTTATTCTTTGTTATAAAAACTAATTGTTCCGATGTCTCAAAAAATCTGAAATATTAATTAGAAAACCAAACTCTGTATGTATTTAAAGAGTTTTCTTTAAACTTTTGTAAGTTTGAAACTAACCAATGACTAGACTGAATTAATAAAAAAAATATATACATGTTATTGTAACATTTCAGTAGTTTAATAAAATTGAATATACATAGGATGTAGCTTTTACACTTTGTTTATAATATTTTTATGAATATTACTAAATATTATATATGAGCTTACGAGAATATAGCTAGTATAGAGTGTTAATAGAAAGATAACATTTACGCTCTAAAAGCATCATATCACACATCATGTATTCTCGACACGGTACGAATCAAATGCCTCTAGGCTTTAGCCCTTATCAGAACATTGTAACTAACTATGACATCTTGACACATTCTATATTCTCGTATCTAACTTCAAAGTATCTAATAGTTATAATCATTTTAATTGGCAATATCAAGACCGATTCGAAGGTACGAAACAGTAATCCATAGGGGTTAGAATTTCTAACTGTCTATCTATCATGCAGCGACAAATGAGATTAAAAATTAAAAATTACGAGTAGGTACATGACGTATTAAAATTAGTGTTTGTACAGTAGTACGATCATAATAATAATCGAAAATTCGAAGAAAACATTATATGATTAGAATGTACCTATCTATATAAAAAAACTAGTATCCGTATTTTTATTCATATCTCCAAAGCTCACCAATAGATACTAAGCAAAACTAGAAAATTGGTGTCAATCAGAGGAAGAAAAGGCACTTAACTGTTTTGTCTTTGCCTATTTATATAGATTTTCTCTGATATAAGGCTTTTCTCTAGATATAACATAAGCTTCACTATCATTATTCATGCATAACAAAATAGAAATCCATTTTTAATGAATAGTTTATACCTTTTGGGTACGCCTTATAAATTACAAGAAAAATCAATTTCTAACGGTAAAATAAAAAAGTATTGAAAGGAGGTGGCTTTTTAGTCAAAAATAATTAATCGATAACATTTATAGTATATAGTCGTAGCCCATTGGTAAAGCGCTCCCATGTGCGAATCATTTCTAGCATGATAACCCCCAGTCTTGCGGCGAAGAAAAACACCGTGAGGAAAGCAGCGGGAGGAAACCTCCTGAGAGAACTAGCGACTTTTCAAAAGACACGTGAAGTCCACCAATCGCTATTTGGACAGCATGGTGGATTATAGCCTGATCCCCGTGGTCTGGAAGGAGTCTTGTCAACAAGTTAAAACGGACTAATACAATTTCATAATAGTTATAATTTGAAATGATCAAGACGCCATCTTATTATTAACTTATCATGAACTGTCAAGTGCAAAGGTATTGTGATTAAGACGAAAATAACTTCAAGACTGACGTGATTGTGTTATTTGGCCCCTTCAGAAGTGTCATCCAACAACAGTTACAGCGATTCTCTAAGGGATTTTCCAATTATACTTACTAATTTCTCATATGATGTTCAAAATTTCCGTTATCTTATTTTGGGTTTGATTAGTAGGTACATGGATTTAATAAACTTTTCGTGGGATCATTTGATAATTATTTAATTTTATTTTTCAAACATGGAATAATAATTTACTAGTACAATGGCGCCGCTCGAGTTCGTCCCTAACTACGCTTTAACGGATAGTAGGTAATATTACTTAGATATGAGATATATTTTCTCAGTAAACAGTAATGCATTGTTTTAGTAGTTTAAAATGATCTTTAAATTATTGCCTATATTTATTTTATTAAAAACCTAATGATTAAGTCTTTGTAACTTTTAAATGGTTAAATTGTTGTTCCGTTTCCTCCATTACTTCTTATATAGGTTGTATCGGCATCAGTAGCTCGAATAAGGAAAACTAAAATGTATCCGTTAAAAAATCCTGCAATTTGCTCAATATAATATGTATGTTTACTTTTATAGAAAAAAATCGAGACCACTTGTCTATTTGGTATTTCTAAATTTCATATCGAATACAAGCTCAAATATTTTTCAGTCATATAAAAAGTACCTGACACCAGTTCACTTTACAAACAAACAGGGTCGGCGATTTATCCAATAAAATGAAGGTATAAATTCACACGCGCCATAATTGAACTTTGTGAAATATTTTTGTTAAAATATTTAGATTTTGAATATTTTGTAATATAATGAAAATATATTGAATTTTTTGTTGAATTTTGTGCTTATTCTGTGTTAAAAATCTATACGGATAAAGTCGGATGTATGGTTTGTATACATTATTTAGTTTAGCTTGCAGATAGATGCCCTCCTATATACGATTACGTGCAAATAAATTTTATTGTAGAAACTTACCAAGATATTACAAGGAAGCACAAATCATCGCTCTATCTTACACCATGCTGAGCGAATTTTTCGGTCTGCAGAATTTCGCTATTATCTCACTCGCTGCATCATCAACGATTAGAATTTATGTCACCATCTTCATCTCTGGCTTACAGTAAAATAACTTTTAAGTTTTTTACATAGAGATTTTAAAATAATTAGGTTTTTAATATGAGTTTAGCTACACATGTTAGTATGTGTAGCTAAACTCTAAAACTTTTTAGTAAAGTTTATTTTATAGAATACTTAGGAAACATGGTGATAAAAAATCCGTTATGACCAATTTATACTCGTTAGTATATTAGATACAAGCCTGGAAGAGTGGAGGGTTAATGGGTCACGGAAGGTCTCAACAAAACGTTTATCTTTCGTAACGATAACACACGTTCGGTAACAAAGACCTGTAATGGCCTATTACGTTCATTTGGTAAGCGTTGCTTTGTAAGTTCATGTTATATTACATCAGATTTCGCCATTTTATTAACTTGAAAGATACCTTTAAAAGATACCTTGTAGAAGTCTAAGTGAATTAGGTGTATTTTAATTGCTTATTGAGTTTAGACGTTATTCTTAACTATATTAAGACTTCTATATACCTAATGAAATTCTCAGTCCAATTTATACCTTGAATTTTTTTGAAATGTTTGAGCCTGCCTGTCTGTTACCGCATCATGACAAATCCACTGGACAGATTTTGATGAAATTTGATAAAAATAAATAAATATGTTGGGACATTATTAGACACAGCGCCATCTAGTTCCGTGGTAAGCTTGTGTTACGGATATCAGATTGTTGATATACTACATATATGTTTAAATACATACATATTATAAATATAAACATCCATGGCTGGAGCACGAACATTGTAGTTTAACAAATGTATGCCCCCAGCGGGACTCGAACCCGCGACCGCTGGCGCAAGAAAGTAGGCTACAAACTGCGCGCCAAAAGTGTCGTCATATATTCCGTTGTCGTCGTGTCGGGATATTATTATAGCTGGTTATTCGGATGAAAATATAGAATATTTTTCACTGAGAAACCTAACCATCAAATCATATCAAGGGAAAAACCCGAGCCGAGGGTGAGATAAATTAACGTTAAGAAAAAGTCATTATGGATTGAAATTTTTTACCAAGTTGGTTAAGACGATTGTGGCATATTGCCTTATACTTTCATACTTTACAAGAAATAAATACTGTTATTTAAAAATCTAAAGTTTATTAACTGAAGAGTATAATTAAAGTTTTCACTAAAGAAAGTTTTGAGCGAAAATTGTCGTTGTAATAAAAACTTTATGGTACTAATTGTTTAAAACTTGTTTTTAAGTTCATTATTAATTTTAAAATCACTACAAATTATAGGTGAATCAATGTTAATATAATTTAGTACTCAACGAGACGCGTCGGTGCGATGAATCGTGAACAATAGTATAAGCAAGCTCAATAGGGTAACGGTGAACAAATATAGCTCGGGTAATGTAAACCACGCACCATATATCATTTTCCGAGTGCGGCTTAGCTTATTGTATTTATATATAATGATTTAGTTACTATTGTGTAAAAGCTAGATTGTCCCTTCGGTACAATGGCTCGAAAAGTATATATTGTCGACACGTTTGCCTCAGTTTGTAGTGATCCTACTTAACGTGCCAGCAGTCGCGGGTTCCCGCTGAGGGTCTTTATGTCATGGGTTATTATTATGGTTATTATTTATATTTATAACTAGCATTTCCCGTGGCTTCGCACGCGTTCTAAAGATCGGAAACCAAATTCTTCTTGAGTCGCGCGGTACGACTATGATACTTCGCAGAACTAATGCCCACCCTTCCCGTTTTTGCAAAACTTTTCATTGATACTCCGCTCCTATTAGTCGTAGCGTGATGTAATATAGCCTATATCCTTCCTCGATAAACGGACTATAAACTAGTAGTAGTTCCTGAGATAACCGCGTTCAACCAAACAAACAAAGAAACTCTTCAGCTTTATAATATTATAATAGTATAGATAATTTAAAAGTTATATATGTATCAACTATCCGGCATCCATAAGAGTCGTACCATATAGAACTAGAAGATGCACCACGCATGACTGGATTATAAACATTTGTACTCATCGCAAAAACTAATGCCTCAAGCTGAAATCGAACCCGCGATCGCTGGTACAGCAGTAGGGTCACTACAATCTGAGTTAAACGTATCGTCATAGACTTGGACTTATAACTGGAATAACCCAAATCTTACCGACTGGAAGGTTTGATGCTTAACAATAGCTATTATGTCTTAATAACAATATCATATTATATTACTAAAAGATATCGATAGAGATATAATAATCATGGGAGATAGTTTTAATATTCAATTAGATACATTAGAAGTAGATTAGTTCTACAAGTATTTTATTAGATAAACTAAATGATTTTCGACCGATTACAAAACAATTCAATTACGTCTACGTCCCTAAAGAGATTGCTCACATTGTCTACTTTGCTATCAGAGAAGTACTAGGGGTTTCTTCATATCCGGTTTAAATACCGGACGCTAACACGCCATTTTGAAATTTTTATTCTTTAACAATTGCTAACTTAGTCTATTGTTAATGTAGCTTAAAACCATCATCTTAGGGAAAATATTAAAACAAGTTGTGCGTGAAATTAAAATGTCACCACAGTTTTCCTCAAACGGCTATATTTCATTTTTTTTACTGTAATATAATGTTGTGTACCTTTATTATATCTCGTAATCAAATGTCAATTATTAATAAACTTGCAATTTACCTTTATAATTTACTAGCCGATAACTCTGGCACCGCTCAGGTTCTTAGTAGTATCGATTTCCACAAATAAAATATTTTCCCGCAGTAAAAAATATTATATATGTTGACCCGGATAACCAGCTTTCATTATCTATCTACATCAAAATCAGTCTAGTTTTATCTACATACCCAGACCAATAGATAAATAGACCAGAATTCTAAAAACGATAGATTTGGCCTCGATGATAATAATTATACTAGAGTTAGATTTTATAATTTGATGGGTGGACGAAATAAAAGCTATAGCAGGTGGCGGATGGACAACAACAGCCAATGACAGAGGGAAATGGAGGCAGTTGGGGGAGGCCTTTGCCAATAGAAGGCACACAGACGGGAGTCATTAAACAATTATTATAACTTCCATATAATATAATAAAGTAAAATTAATAATTTATAAATGTAATTAAATTTTATTAATGTATATCTACAATGTCTGAATAAAATATTATTAAGATTTTATAATATTTAATGTACCTACTAATTTGACTCAGAATTTTAGTATAAATAAATAACGTTCGCAAAATTAAACAACACTTTTTTCGATATTGTTTCTCTCAATAGACTTACTATCGTATGTATACCAACGTTACATATTTCCTTTACAATTCAACTCAGTATATTAATTTAACTCAAAAGACAGCAACAAGACAATCAATACACAGAAACATTCCATTTTAGAGTATACAAAGAAAAATGCTTCAGTTTCAGATATTACATAAATTTTTATACCTCCCTAACTTGCTGATTTTCTTCTACATACGCATATTTTTTACAAGCGTTTGAGTCGTTCGAGTTCTTCTTACTAAAACCTTCCTGAGTAAGGTAAGTTTTAGGGATTAGTGATTTCCGTACAAAATAAAGAGTTGTGCTACCCTAAAAAGCTGTTTGACTGTATAAGCTTCGAATATTATATAAAAATCTCGTGTCACAGTGTTCGTTATCGAACTCCTCCGAAACGGCTAGACCGATTTTTGTATATTTGGAAGGTCTGAGCTTTTTATTGCCTGTAGAGGTGATAAGCATTTATTAAAATAAATTTCAATTATTTAATGATTTGCATCAAAAAGTACTTATAACCCTAAATTTTCCTCTTCCTGAAAAAAACGCAGGTGGAGTCGCGGGAATTGCTAGTATTCCATAAGATCATGAATATTAATTTTATCACTTAACAGAGATTGTCTGAAATTGACCTCTTGAGGGAGCAAAAAGTTTTGGCCCAGTTTACTTGAGATATTAATGTTCTTTGGCACATATATTAGTGTAGATATGCTTAATATATAATTGATCGACAAAAAAGCTTATTACAGTACATTTGATACAATAAAAAAATACATAATATATTGGGAACTTATTACACTTAGCGCTATCTAGTTCCATTGCAAGGTTTGTGTTACGGATACCAGATAGTTGATACACTACACGTATATAACTTTAAATACACACATATTATAAATATAAACACCCATGACTGAAGTACAAACATTCATGCTCAACAAATGAATGGCCCCAGCGGGATTCGAACCCGCGACTGCTGGCGCAGAAAGTGGGGTTACTGCAAACTAAGCCAAACGTGTCGTCAGCAGATACAGAGAATACAAGATTAATAATAAATGAAAATGATATACGTGAATTATGATGTACAAGAAGTTCTTGAAAATATAGGTCAACAAAACATTGTTGAACTTTCAGAATCGAATTTTACCCAAATTATGTTTGTTTTAATTTTTACCACAAACCTATCTTTAGTTCGTCAGAATTTTTGACGACGCGTATGGCTCAGTTGGTTTTTTTTCTGCGCCAGCGGTCGCGGTTTCCAGTCCCGATGGCGGCATTCATTGGTTGACCACGAATATTGGTACTCAAGTCATGGGTGATTATATTTATAATATGTATGTATTTAAAATTTATTTATGTGTAGTGTATCAACTATCTTGTATCCGTAGCACAAGCATCGTAGCTTACCACGGAACTAGATGGGGCTGTTGTAATAATGTCCCAACATATTTATATTTATACTAGCTGACCCGTGCCCACTTCGTTGGGCATAATGTTAATAATCCTTTTTTAGTACAGATTGTTTAAATAATTTAAATTATTTTATTAATATTAAAAATTAAAAATTTAATTATCTATACTAATATTAAAAAAAACTACTTTTTGTCACTTAAATATAAAAGTTAGACATATGCTGTCGTTGACTTTTTTGTAGGCATTTTTAAGCTCCACATCTTTTCTTAGAACTCAAAAATATATCATTCATAGTTAAGGCAGCGTTCGTAAGAAACGCTTTCATTCGACCGTTTTTTCTCCGATTCACTTTGCAAAACGGACTACCACGTAAAAAGTTTTTTTATTTTTCGGTTTTTTTATATAACCTATGACACTCAGCAATAATGTGGCTTTCTATTGGTGAAAGAATTTTTAAATTCGGTTCAGTAGATCCCGAGATTACCCCTTACAACTTAACAAATAAACAAACTTTACTTCTTTATAATATTAGTATAGATATTTATTTGTGTGACGAGCGAGAATATTTGTACTCAAGTCATGTGTTTTTATATTTATGATATCTATTTAAGGTTATATACTTATGTACAGTGTATGAACTATCTGGTATCCATAACACAAGCTTTGTAGCTTAACATGAAACTAGATGGATTGTGTACACTTTTATTTATATTCTTTTTAGAATAAGCCTTTAAATTCGGAAGCTTTTTTACTTATAACATCAAAAAACGAGTTGACTTCACTCGTGACTAACTCCTTGTCATACTCCCAGTGCGATCTACAAAGTAACTTTACGGATGCGCTTCACTCTTACCTACACGTCATTCACGTGTTCCTAATTACAACGGCTTGTTCATCCTTGAAACGTAAGCAAGATTAACTGCTGCCGTGTTCAGTGAGACTTTAACTCTTCATTTTATTCGCATTATGTAAGCATTTCTTGAATTACTTGTAGTTTTAAGTTTTAAAATAAATATAAATTAAATATAATTTTCTAATATAATAAAAGAAGCCTAAGTTACTCTTTATAATATTAGCTATCTACGAGTGAAAGTCCCGTCAAAATCGGCCCAGCCGTTTCAGAGATTAGCCAGAACAAACAGACAGACCCGCAGAATTTTTTTAAGTACCGTATATACTTTCATAAGCATTTATTAAAAAGCTGTTGATTTGAAATTAAAAACAAACACTATCATCAAATCACTATTTAATTAAAAAATGGTATAAAATGCACTAAACTTAGAATGAGTTATGTATTCAACATCTATAAGTCGTTTTTTTAGTACAAGCTATCAATAAATAAGTTTTCTTAAATTCTCTCTGAATAACTCAAATATAGCTGGACTTTTTATAATAATATGGAATCCTTATAGTAATTTGTATTATTTTTAATAAGGTTTAGTTTATTTATCAAATAGAATAAATATATGTTGGGACATTTACTCACAGCACTATCTAGTTCCACGGTAAGGTACGAGCCTTGTGTTATGGATACTAGATGGTTGATATACTACACATATATAAGTTTAAATACATGCATATTATAAATATAACAACCATGACTGGAGTACAAACATTCGTGCTCAACAAATGTATGCCTCCAGTGGGACTCGAACCCGCGACCGCTGGCGCAGAAAGCAGGGTCACTACCCATCATCAAATAGAAAGTTACGCACTCGCACAAACGCTGTCGAAACATCCGTCCCAGTATATATCCGTCCTTAGCGGACGTCTAGTAATTATAAACTACCTCCCTGCCAAATTTCATCTTTATACGTCAAACTGTTTTCGATATTTCGTGATGAGTGAGTGAGTGACATTTCGCTTTTGTATTTCTATTCATATTTCTCGTAAACTTTAATTAAATTATTATATTACATACATACTATCCATTGATCATCTATAGTATATCAACTATCTGGTATCCGTAACACAAGCATCGTAGCTTACCACGGAACTGGATGGTGCTGTTGTAAGAATGTCCCAACTTATTTATTATTTATTTATTGTTATGCAATGAAATTATGAGTAAAATCTGTAAAATCTGTCCGAGAAAGTTATTATCGATACAGCGACAAAATCTATAGTTTAAAGGATTTTTGCCCATATGTCGGTCTGACGGCATTAAGAGAAAACCAGTACACAGATTTTGATGCAGTTTTGATAGTAATAGCTGGTTATCTGGGTCAACATATAGTCACTTTTTACTGCGGGAAATATTATCCACACTACATTAAAATTCATGAATTCTATTTACGACGTATTCATAAGTATGAAACAGATAAGCTACGTTTATTGTGAGCTATTAAAACGCCCATATAATATACTGTTATTATCCTAAACAGAGTCGCTAGAGGAATAAAACTTAAGGAGTACGTAGGTAACGTTCTTGGGACACGCTCGCGGTAATAAAATTAGATTTGTTCACAACTGAAATTACAAACTAACACTAAATTGCTTCGCCTTCGCTATAAGAAAGATGTTGTTTCAATTACTCTCGTGGCGTACATTATTAATTGTAGCATGGACTTTTAATTATATAAATATATGGAAAGGTCGGTGAATGGGACCTAATTCTTTTTTTCAATAGACTCGCATGACTGCTTCAAGAGTGAATACCCTTGAGAATCTATTAAATACATCGGAAGGGTGGATTAATAACTTAAAACTCACTTTAAAGTTAATTTACTCTAAATTATTAGGTATATTCACAAATTACTTAATTTTTTTTATAAGTTTTTTCGTAACTAATACCAAAAGTGGTTGTGACATACAGACATATTGACGGATAGACTTTGCAGAATATAATTAGTTAATTTTATATATACATTTACATACTTATATAAATACGTAAATTTTTACAGCTTTCATACAAAATAAACAGTGTACTTTTCAATTTTTCAGTTATTTGAGGCTTTTGTAATTTTAATATAAAACCAGCACTGACACACCAAAAAAATTTACATAGAATCATAAAAGTTAACGGGTAAATAATGCCGATATTTACAAACACAACTTACCCTTGTCTTAGATGCGTCCTTAGGTAATATATCTGTATTAAATATTATCAAAATTGGTTTAGCCGTTTTAACATGAATGAGTTAGAAACATACCTTCCCATATATGATGCTGATGATGTCCTCCCGACCAATTCCGGCCACGGCGGCCAATCGCATTGAGACTAACCATCTGCGCGGGACATAATATAGTGCACAAGTGTATGTGCAGACACAAGTGCATTCTCTATTCCTTATCACTCTCATATTCCGGTGGGACGACTTCTCGACACGACCAGTGAGAGTACGGCGTAGAGTAAGGCGTAGGACCGACAGCTTTACGTGCTCTCCAGCACGGCTCCCATATAGCTATATTAATTAACACTACAAATAAAAGTTATAACCTTATTTAATTAAATAGAAATAACAGTAGTCCACTTACAAATGTAGATTGTGGTAAAGAATTTTTTTATGAATTGGACGATGAATCATGGAAATGAAGTGTATGTAAATAAGAATTTCTTCAAATATTTACCAAAAGCAAATTGTATGATATGAAATTTAGCTTATATTGTGTATTTAAAAGCTTAGATGTTTGAATATTTTGATGAATGTTTGTTACTCAATCACGCCTGAACGGCTAACGGATCTGAATAAAATTTGGTATTGAGATAAATACAAGCTACATATTATTCTTGTTTTTGACTTTCAATTTACCATTTTTTGTTAAAATTTGAGAATCATATCTTCCGGACCGACAGCCACGGTGGCCAATCTCATTGAGACTCTCCGGGGCACGGGTTTGAAACACCGCCAACTTCCCAACTCCCGGCTGTAACTGAGGCTTAAAACAGAACGACTCAATAACTAAACTTGGCCAGACCCGAGACTCGAACCCAGGACCTCCCGGTGTGCGGCCGTACATGCTAGCCACTACACAACCGGGGCAGTTTTAAGACTTAAAAGTAGCCTATGTTACTATTTATTTAGACACAATAATGTACAAATGAGCTGCAACACTATCATGTATGAACATAAACCGACTGAGTCCCTTTCGAATGCATAAATTTACATTTCATAACACAATAATTGAGCATATACAGGATATTTACATTTATAATGTCCTAATAATATTCTAAGAGGAATGGCACTTAGCCTATGCTAATGACATCTAAGGTTAATGTTTGATATGTGTATGATATTGATGGTTTTCATATTATTCCATCTATCCATCTATACATATAGGCCAGTAAAATAGCCGTTTTTTTGGTCAACCTCGCACTAAATTTGGATCTATCACTAATATTGGATCGGAAATTTAGTGCGAGGCTTAATACTATTTTTACTGGCCTAATAAATATGTTTGTATTTTTCTTTTATCTTATTTATCGTTCTAAGACAAAATTTTCTATGTTTCTAAGTAAATTTTGTCATTAATAGTATTAGTCCTTTATAAATATTATAAATACAAAAGTCTGGATGCATGTATCTTACTCACATACGCCAAACGGCTAAATAGATCTGGAAGAAATTTGGCACAGCGGATAGACTATAGTCTGTCATACTAAATAAGTTACTTTTTTCAGTTAAATTCAAGCGAAGCGAGGGAGAGTCGCTTGTATTATGCAAGACACTAGAATTTGTTTGCTTTTTCTTTTGATACCTAATGCACTCTGCCAAATTGTCAACAGTTTAAACCGGAAAAAACCGGTTTTGTCAACAGACAGCGCGAACGTGATTTTTTTAACTGAAGCGGTTACACCGCCCCGGCATTAGTGTGTCTATCGTTCTTTAGGGAAACTTCCACGTGTGGCAGCGTAATATTACGCTTAGCGTAATATATAGTGTAATATTACTTTACGCAGATTACTTCTTAATTTAATAATAAATATTTAATAGAATTAATATTTATTATTAATGAGTAGTCTACATCAAGTTATTTTTTTAATTTTCCTATAGTTAATTCTATCTCTCTCTGTCTTTATTTGTTTTTGTAATGTTCTTTATTATTTATTAGATTTTATGTAATTATTTTCTCCATTTTAGAAGGAAGCTTTAAGTTATAATAAAATTTCAAGAGAATTTTTCTAAAGAAGTGTTTAAAAGCTTTTAGGGAAGCTTAAACAATATACTTAAAATAAAAAAAAACATGCCACGTAACATTTACGTTTCGCAACATTACAGCCTACACTTGAAAAACGTTTAAACTATATGGACTTTACTCCCAAACGAATTTAAACTTTGTTATAAGGTGATAAGTCATGTTTTACGATTAAAGCATTCCCCTGCTATTTCAGGCAGGCATCACGTAGGGAATGCTTCATTTTTAATTGTTATTTGTTTTTTAGCAATGAAACACACCACGTTCGTGTTACATCTCTTTAACTTGTGTATTATAATATCCCATATATTCGTATATATAATTCCTATGTATAAAATATTTCTATATACATATTTTACACTATTGGCAGGTACTTTTTCTAGATAGCCATAATGGAGCAGAAAATAATCAAATAATAAGTAAAAGTTATTATTTTGTTTATATAAATGATGTAATTTTGTTGTTGTTCTTTGAAACTTATCCTTTGTAAAATGACATTATTTCGATTATTTAGAAATTGTTTTATTTCTTATACTTTTAATTCTTGAATGTTGCAATGCTATGTACACTTTTTAATGGCATGCATATAAGATATATTATTATTGTTATAAGTAATTAGAAAATTCTGTATATGTATGTACGTAAGTGTGCTTCTACAAAAAAAGTGCGTGTGTACAAAGTAAACATGTTAGAAGTAAAACTTCTTTGGCAAACTAATTTTTAAATCTCGTTTATATTTATACTAAATAACCCTGTCTAAGCTCGTTGAGAGAGGTTACACCCACGAGTTAGACAATGTTAGAAATGTCACTGACTCGTGGTGGGCGAGATCTAACTAAGGCTAACTCTTCCTCGTCTCTGAGCGCCTGATACTATGGACTTATTTTTTCGTTTCATCGAGTTAGAAATCACAACGATTCTAAAGAAGTTTCACCTCAATAAAAAAATAATAAAGAGGAAATTACAATTTTCAGATGATATCCTAATTGTCCTTGATTGTTGCCTTTCTGAAATATCTATTCCCAAGACACACTCCCTGTCTGTACTATATTTATAGGCAGAACCCTATTTGAAGGATGAGCCTGGGGATCGTTCGCTCAGGACAAGGGTTTCCGATAACTACACATTTCGGGTAAAGATTGACGTAGATATGCGGGCGCGGACAGCTCGCAGTGAAGTGGAACAAAAAGAAATCATTTTAGATTTAGTAGCGTAGATTGTAAATATACCGCATTATGACGGCCTATTTGGGAAGAGCAAAGGTTATGTTAAGCAATACTTCGTTCACGACATTTTGTCAATACTCTCACACGTTTAGCTTATTTTGTAGATATTTAGTGAGTGAGTGAGTGAAAATCAATCATTTTTATGATGACCATGAATATAATGTTGATGCACGATTATAATGAACCTACAGTAGGGTGGTTCACGCAAGTATGGTGAAAAAAAAAATTGCAGGTAGAAGTTACGCCACCTCGTTGTTTTATTACACATACCTATGGTATTCTCTTTTTAAAATTTCAGCCCCCTACCTTATGTAGAAGGGGGTGCTCATCAACTTTGAAATATCTGAGTTTTATGAAAATTTTATAAAAAAGGACAAGTAAGAAAAAAATGTAAGCTCTTCTCAAAAATGAATTATTTTTATTGCAAAATAGTAATTAGGAACACACAAATATTATTAACAAAGTAGGACTTAAAATACTAATAATACAGTTCTGTTTTTTCAACCTGAAATTAAGTTTGTTAACGCTTTTTTGGATGTTTCAGTAGAAACGATTTTTCGGTTATGTTCCACTACTTGAAGTATAAATTGTTTTTCTTCCTCGTTTTTGGTAAGTATCGTATTATAATCTTCAAATAATTTTACACCTCTTTCCGCAGTATCGTTGACCACACGTAGGTTCCTTATGCAGCTTTTGCCTTGAAGGTAATCATCATTATCTCCCCAAGTCTCAGCAGGTAGTTGCAAGAATGTGTCATTGATTTTTAGAATAGCGAGCGTTTGCAATGTTCTTTGTGATGCAAAGGCTTCTAACGTGGCTTCAGTGGATAGTTTATCAGAATTACCTCGTACTAATCGTGAACTGCCTTCAACATCCATCCTTTGAACAATGGCCATTTTCTCTTTACATGACACCCTGTTGGAAAATAAGGCAAAGGCTACCAGCTCATCAGATAAATACCACAAGTGACGCTCTAAGACACCCCTTGCTGCTACACTAATTTCGGAATCAATCGTTTCGTATGATTTTAATCTTTTCCAAAGTTGCAAGTCATTAATCGGTGCATCAGCTGCCAAAGGTGCTTCGATCCAAACCTTTGTGTAAATTAGAGCACCGAAACTAACAAATCGGATAATTTGTTTTTCTTCCCTTTTGGTTAACTTAAATACGTTTGAATTACTTTTGAAAAGAAAAATCTTCATTGCATACAACAGTTTTGCCATCCACCGAGCATGATGTATTGGTCCCGGGGAACGCCAATGAATCCTCGCAGGTGGCTTCTTCAGAACTATCATTGTGAGCTCTATTAGCTCGTTGTAATCATCCCGAACTTGTTTTTCTGAAGCTAAAGCTGTTGTAAGACTCTCTAGAGTACTTTCAGCAAACTGTTCCGCGCTAGAAATTAAATCAAGGCAATCATATTGTTCTCGAGAAAATGTATCCCAAGCAACCCTGAATCTTTTGAACAATGGGATCTCAGGAGAGCTTGATGGACCAAAACACAGTGTAAATACTTTTAAAAGCATTATTTCAAACATGTGATGACGACAGCAAAGCAAGCAAGCCATAACAAACCACGGCCTGTCTTTGCCTCTAGAAGAGCACATGCACCTTTTTTGGCACCAGTGTTAGAGGCAGTTGTGTCAAAACTCATAGCTTGAACTTGATTTGTGACGTTCCACTGTTCCATTGCATCAAAAACAGCATCGGACATGTTTTCTCCCGTCCCTGCAGTAAGTTTGGGTACTCCTAACAATTTTTCAAAACCATTGCCGGAGACAAGAACGGGTAGGCGCTCCACTTTCTTATTTCCTGTTATATCAGGCAATAATTTTCCATCCCAATGTATTACAAGTGGATAAGTGGGCTCGAAGGTTTCTTTAATATTTGTACTGAATTCCATCCTAGCTTTTTTTCTGGCTCGTCGAATTGAGCTCCGCGAAATAGGGAGAGAAGCAGGATTGCAACCAAGTGCGGCAGACAACGGAATTATCAATCGTACTGCTTCTCGATCGGTTATTTTGTTACGGTCAAGAGCGTTGGTAACATGTTGTGTAAAAATACCACTAGAAAATGCCACACTGTCACTGGTAGCGCTTTTCGATTTTGGTAATGTCACTACGAAATCTTCTTCTTGCTTATTCTGAATAGTGCTAGCGGCACTAGAAGTGCTACTAAAGCTGGAATCAAGTACTAGTTCTTGACTTGACACAACTGAAGTCAAAGCATTACATTCAGCTGCCTTTTGTCTTAATTCTTCAGCTCTTTGTTTTCGCTTTAAAGAACGTTCTTTGGTCTTTTCTAGCTTCTTGTCGATTGAAGTAATAATCATCTTGCGCTTATCTCTTTGGTCAATAAGAAAGTCTCTATCTTCCGAAATAGTAATTGAATTTATGGCGTTTGAATGGGCAATATCAAAAAGTTTGTCTAACTCTGCTATGAACAAGTTCTCTCTCTTTCTCTGTGCTTCTGAAGCTCTAGTTTTATTTTTCTTCAAAAGCAGCCAGTTCTTATGAACTTTAATAAGTTTTTCAATGCAGTGATTCGGTTGTCTTGTCGGAATACCAGACTTGTTCCACACCTCTATTAATTCTTGAATGACTGTATGCGCAGAATCTTTCACATTTTTTGAGACATGTAATATCTGGTGATACCGTAATAAAACATGCCGAAGTGTTGGAAGTTGGTTTAGCCTTAGCAGTGGCTCAAGATCCCGACATCCAAGTAGAAAAATGTCATCTCTATTACGTGTTGAATAACTCATTTTCATGCACTAATACACTGATTCACAGTCTAGCAATTAGGTTTCTTCTATGTTTGTTTATTAAACACTCTAAAAGTTCTATTTTAATATTAATATGATTTATTTAACTCTGAAAACTAACCTGCAACCAAGAAATCAAACTATAGTGTTTTTCACAAATATTTAAAAAAAAACACTCGCTTGAGCACCCTCTTTCGCTAAAGCTAGTCACCTGAAATTTTGCAACGTTATTACTATAGATACGTGTAACAAATTTAGGGGGTGGCCAAGAAAAAAAAACGAAAAAAAATTTTTTGGACCACCCTAACCTACAGTCTGAATTTCGGGGAATACTTGCTGTAAAGCATTAAGAACGTCGCATCGGTTATTTCTATTGAAAATGAATATAATAAAAACATAAACTTCAATTAAAATGCCAAAAAATCAATAAATATCAATCAGATCATCTCAACGTCGCATATATTGAGAAATCTAGAATTTAATTTCACTAACTTTTAAATATATTTTTACTTAGCAAAGTATAATAGCGTTACAATATTTAGGAGAATAGAAATTTGGCGAACTCCAAACGCCTAAAAGGGCATTTCAAAGTCGTTTCATCAAAGCAAATCATTAAAACCAACAAATAATTAATAATAACAGACTGCTAGGGCGTAACCTCAGAACCTTTAATTAACTTCATCACACCTTTAGCACGTTTAACCAAATTATTAATAGACTAAAATAATTTATTGTTATTTGAAAATTATAACAATTAATGAACTAATAGTGAAAGAAATACGACTCGGTCGTAATTATTCTTGAAAATTTAAATAGAAAAGATGTCTTCGACATAATAGTTAGATAAAATATATATCTTATTTTAATATTAAAATACTTCAAAAAAACAGTCATCTACTTGCCAAGAAGACCAATTTGATCTTCTAGGACAATATGTTTATATGTAGGAGACGTGTAAAGAATTTTGACATATAAGTGTACAGGATATAGGCATAGTATAAAGAATAGACAAAGTAAGGCAACTTCATACAAACGCACCGCGCGCGGCTTGTATGTGTGCGTCATAGTATCTTTACGTTGCCGCACGCACATTCAAACAATATCTCGAACCGTTTATCAGTGCGCCAGTCAAGGCTAACGCCGCACAAGTTTCGCGCGTCACGGTTTTTCACTATATGAAAAATGTGTGATATTCGTAGAAGAACTTATTGCTGTGTGTTTGGGAATCTAAATTCTTCATCGATTCCAGAGTTGTCTTTGTTCAGATTACCTACTGAACAGGAAAGGTAAACAAATCACTTATTCTAGCATATAATTTATACTTGATGATGAAATACTTATGTAGGTACTTTTATTTTTGTTGTATTAGTTTATTATTTGAATAGGATGTGATATGATTTTATTAATATATTATACTTTTAATTTTTTTAATTGTTACTAATAGCATATTTATGTTTTTGTAAACGCAAGAAATTAAAGGATTTATTTTATTTATTTACACAAATAAAATATCTAAAAATTTCGAGATAAATCTAACAAACAAACATTTTTAATACTATTTTCTACTGATATATCAGTTAAGCAAGTAACTACAGGCCTAATAAAAATAATCATAAACATGTAGAAACAAAATATATATATATATATATATATATATATATATATATATATATATATATATATATATATATATATATATATATATATATATATATATATATATATATATAATACAGTGACAACCCTGTGACAGGCAACTATGGTAACTATGACAGGTAATTATATCGCGGATTGCCTTACTTTGTTCTCTTTATACTATGATACAGGTTAGTTTTTATGAAAGTCCTAACCTAACTACTGGTTCCAATAACGAATTTTAAATTACAAAAAAATTGACAACGTAGTCCACGAGTAATATACTAAGTATATTTTAAAAATTATAAAACTATAAAGGTACGATTAAATAAGAAAGTATGATCGATATGATAGGTCAAAGAGATATTTGAAATGATGCAGATCTTGTCTTGTATTATATGCATATGGGTACAACGTCTAGCTTTAGAGAATTGAGGATAATTTTACTAAACAAAATACTTTGTGTATTCTACAAACCTTGAGATCTGAGAGAGAGAGAGAGAGAGAGAGAGATAGAGATAAATGGCAAAAAATCCCTTTTGTAGTCAATCCTATTAAGTATTTGAAGAAAGATTTAATAGCAAGATGAATAACGACTAAAGAAATTATAAAGAAATAGGAGAATGAAATATGGGCCCTATGGGCAATTTGGCAGATTGTTAAAAATATTAAAATAAAATTACGTTTCAGCCATTATTTTGTCAAGAAAAATAAAAGATAAACTTTAATTATTAAGGAAAAATACCAACTCATGCTTTGTAACAAATAATAAACTTACTTTAGCTTAGTTTGTAGTGAAGCTACTGTGGTCGTAGGTTCGAGTCCCGCATTAATTTGTGTGACAAGTATTTTTGTATTCCAGTCATCAGTCTTTTGTGGGCAATACTGCCTTCTATTCAGCTAGCGCACCCTACATAACCACCAGTAATGATGGTAGAAGGTACGTATAGTTTCACAACAAAATTGATGGAATTTACGTTCGAATAACAAAGGTTTATTTAAAAATACTGTTTAATAAATCAGAACTGGCACTTTAAACTTTTAATGATTTGCAATCTCATGAGAGTCAAATTATTAGTTTGAAAAAAGTTATTGGTTTTAAAATTTTATTCCCGACCACACTAGATTACTAACGGGAGTATACATTTGATAAACTTTAAAAGGTTCGATGGTAGGAGAAAATAACGCAATAATAATGAGACGCAATGAGAAATGATAAGATTTTTTTGTATGTAGCCGAATTTAAATATATAAAAGAAAAAGTTCACTCACTCAATAGAAAATATCGAAAATCGCTTGACGTTAAAGATGCAGGGAGGTAGTTAATATTTCGTAGACGTCCGTTAAGAAACTTTAAATTTTACAAACTTTAAATACGGTAAGGAGCACATAGTGATGAACCCGAGTGAAGCGAGGGTGAGTCGCTAGTATATTTACAAATAATACAAAGTCAATTCAAGTTAGACTTAAATTCATTATAAGTAATAACATAACAGCCATATAAACACTGAATTAAAACACACATTGAGAGATCCGCAATTAGCAGTAATAAAATTCCAGAAATATCTGAGTTTTGAAGGAATTCAGAGATCGGATTGTCGAATAAGGCGTTTTCTGATAAGCAGAGTTAAATAGCAAATTAATCAAGCCGCAGCAAATTGCTGCAGTGAAGCGAAGCAAACTTTTTGCAATTAAAAAGTCCCTATAAAAGGACTGCGGGATCGTACTTCCAGAGAAATACTGAGAGAAATTGCTCGAACTTGGACGTGCTCTGGCATTGTAAGATTAACTCGTAAGAAATGTTATTCACTTATCTTTAGAAAAATCTATAATACTTATAATAATCTTTAATGAAGTATTACGTATTATATTTATTTTTGGATGATTTTTATAAATATGAAAGTTTGTTTTTATTAATGTTTGTCGCTTCTTCATTTTGGAACGGCTGGATTGATTTGAAAGAAATATCTAATCTCTTTTTTTTAAAAAGGTAGACAGTAACGCTATATTATAATTCTTTTGAACCCTCTAAAATCTTAGTGTCTCCCGTAACCATGATTGCTATAAAGCATTCGAAACTTTGGGAACCAAAAATGAAAATTAGTACAACTAATTTATGATTATGAAATACCTTATTATTGTTTGTTATTTCAAATACCTTTGGCAACCGTGATTCATCCAGTTCTGATTATTTAGATTATGTCTATTAAAACGGGTTTGATTTCAGCCAGCGATACATTATTGATAATGTTATCACATTAATTACTAATGAAGATTTGTTTACAAATCGTTTGATCTGCTTTGAGAATGCCGATGTCGATGCACTAAATACTAATTAATTATTATTAATGTAATCTCTTTGTGACATAAAAATAATACATGGATTTCACATCAGAAATCAAGTTTACTGCGGGAAAATATCTCTTAAATATATTATAAAAATTAATTAACATATTCTGAATGTATTTTTCAGTGTACGCTCGCCTTGAAGTGAATATTGTCGATACGTAAATGTTAGTTATAAGAAAATCTGCACGAGCTTACTTTTATGCAACTTATATATTTAAATTAAAATATTTTCATAGAAAGATAAAAAAATGAAATATTATTACGACCCAGGTCCTATTCACACTGAACGGCTTGCCATCCAACGACCGGCTGAAGCCCGTTTATACCTTCCGGCTTTTCGTCCCGACGCGATAAGACTTTGTCAGCTTATTAATATTTTTTCGTCGCGTCGTTCAAAAACGACGAATTTTGACTACAATGGCGTCCATTTAGATAGCAGCGCTTGCATCCTGAAGTATAACAAAGAATAGAAGGTTGTTTTACATTGAAACCAACGAGGGATATATTGAGTACGGCGGTGGTTACAGCTTCAAGACCCTGGGAAATACCAAATCTGGAAGCTTAAAATAAGATAGCATATAGCTGAACTGTTTAAATTATATTGAATCAATCAATCAATCAGCAGCAATGATTGGATTGAATCAATCAATCAATCAACCTATTGTCGTCCACTGCTGAACGAAGGCCTCCCCTAATGAGCGCCAACTATCCCGGTCCTGGGCAGTCCGCATCCATCCGCTGCCCGCCACCTTCCTTAGATCATCGGTCCATCGTGCTGCAGGGCGTCCTACACTACGCTTGCCTAAACGCGGTCTCCACTCTAACACGTGTCGGCTCCATCGACCATCAGTATGTCTGGAGACATGGCCGGCCCACTTCCACTTCAGCGAGCTAATTCTACGCGCAATGTCGGTTACTTTAGTTCTCTGGCGAATGATTTCATTGCGAATTCTATGTGCCAGAGAAACCCCAAGCATCGCGCGTTCCATTGCTCGCTGAGCTACCTTGAATTTGTGAACCAGCCCCACGGTAAGTGTCCACGTTTTGAATCCGTACGCCATTACGGGTAGGTCGCACTGGTTAAATACTCTGGTCTTAAGAGATTGTGGGATCGATGACTCAAGGATATGTCGTAGCTTCCCGAAAGCCGCCCAGCCCAAATGTATTCTTCGATTAGCCTCCTTCTCAAAGTTGTGCCGGCCAAGTTGTATGGTTTGGCCAAGATATACGTATTCGTGCACAACTTCAAGAGTATCGCCATTCACGACCACTGGTCTCGGAGATACAAGGGTGTTTAGCATTATTTTTGTTTTACGAAAATTCATTCCGAGACCCACCCGTCTTGAGGAATCGTCTAGGCTGTTTAGCATTTCTTCCAGAACATGCAGAGTCTCTGCCATGACGACTATGTCATCGGCAAACCGCAGGTGTGTTAGAAATTGCCCGTTGATGTTAATGCCGCGTCCGTTCCAATTGAGTGTTTTGAAGACGTCCTCCAATGCACAGGTAAACAGTTTCGGGGAGATAATGTCCCCCTGCCTTACCCCGCGGTGCAATTGGATTGGCCTTGTGCTCTGACCTTGTACTTGGACGGTCATTGTTGCGGCTTTGTACAGACACCATAAAACTTGGATATACCGATAGTCAATGAGGCATCTCTGCATAGATTCTAGAACCGCCCAGGTCTCGATGGCGTCGAAGGCTTTCTCATAGTCTACAAATGCCAGGCAAAGAGGCTGATTGTATTCTTCGGTCTTTTGGATTATTTGCCTTAGTGTGTGTATGTGGTCTATGGTACTAAAGCCTTTTCGAAACCCGGCCTGCTCTATGGGTTGGAAGTCATCGAACTTTTGGGCGAGACGGTTCGAAATAACCCTCGAAAACAACTTGTACACATGGCATTATGACATCTCTTCACAATATTCTATATCAATTGCACAAAGACATGTTGTCCAAGATCCAAGTTTTATGGGTTTACGCGAATATTTGATATTATAAATTAAACTATCTTTTCGTATTTTGTCGCGGATTAATTTCGATTTTAGGTGCCCGACGCATCGAATGGTTTACAGCAATCATGGTCACAGGAGAGTCTTATCCGTACAGAAATATTTGACTATGTATTCAGCTTTATTAATGACTCACTACTGGGCACTTGTCTCCCTTCAATATTAGGGTAACCAAACCAAAATTCACCAAGCTGGCTAAGTGCGGATAAGTACGAAAACTTTATAGATTCTCTCAGACATGCAGGTTTTCTTACGATGTTTCTCTTCCTCATAACACAAGTATTAGAATTTATACGAAAATATCAAAGGTTTGAACCTGTTTTACTCTGTTTCTCAAGCGAACGCGTTACTTACAGGTGCATTAAATAGCAGCGTAGCTCGACATTCTACAGTGACTCAATTCTTAGCTCAGTTTGAATGGTATATTCATAGACGTATTAACTAAGGACGAGACATATAAGCTGACGTACCTTTACCGGCCTTGACAGTAATCAGGATATTTTAGGCCTGGCCGTTTGATTTTACGTCAGTCTCAAGCACTTACTTGTCAACAAAACATCTCCCAAAAATGACTAAATGTTCTATTAGATGGTGTAAAAACTATAGCAGCGGAAGCAGCACTATTTCTTTTCACTTGTAAGTAATATATTTTATTACATTTAATGTTATTTATCACAAAATTTGAGTAAATGTAAAATAAAATTTCGTATTATTCAACTATGTTAAATATAGTTGATATATCTATGTATTGTTGACATCTGACAACCATCATAAAATGGCTGGATTATACCGTTCAAAACAAATGACAGAACCGTCGAGTAAGTCCATTTGACATCGACTAGTGCTTGACAATGTCGAAAAATATATCGATATTTGACGAAATAACTAAGCGAATAATGGATGTTATTTGTACAGTACAATAACATAAAATACTTTTATCGCAGTATCCTACAATCTGATGACAATAAATTTATAATAATATTTTTATAATTAAATAAAAACATTATAAATGCAAAAATTATAATTAGTATGTGTACTTAATTTTTATTTTATTTTAACACATAAATTACACAAAATTTTAGATTTCCTAGGGATCCTTCTCGAAAGAGAAAAGAAATTCTTAACAAAAAATTTGAAGTCTATAATAACTATAATTGAGTAAAAAGTTCATAACAATGTCCTGCTTATTTTAGTATAATTAAAATATAAATACCGGAAGCTTACCCCACCTTTATTCTCCCTTTATTTTCTTTGCCTTACAGCTTATTTATGATACGCCTTTTCTTTCCCATTCGAACGTTCTGGGTTTGATTGTCGGCGAAAAATCAAACAATATTTATTATTAATATTTAAAATGTCATTGATGTATGTATTTTATCGACTACGTTCAAGCACTAGCATTAGAGTGAATTTTGATGTATTGTGTCAATTCTTTGTGTGCGTTATACTTCAAATGGTTGAAAGTGTTTTCATGCATTTGTATTTTTTGACTGGTCCTTAGGTAATACGTCCATGCATACACTCTTACATATTTACTCAAAAATAAATTAGTTTGAGAATTTGGATGTTATAGCCTATATTGACACATTTATGGTATACTTCAAACTTCAATGAATTACATCATCAATTTTTATAAATATTTTTTTTGCTCATATATACGACGACGCGTTTGGCTCAGTTGGTACCCTACTTGCTGCACCAGCGGTCGCGGGTTTGAGCCCCGCTGGGGGCATTCATTTGTTGAGCACGAATGTTTGTGCACCAGTCATGGGTGTTTATATTTATAATATGTACATATATTTAAAATTAATATATGTTAGTATATGAACTATCTGGTATCCGTAACACAAGCCTCGTAGCTTACCACGGAACTAGATGGCGCTGTTGTAATAAATCCCAACATATTTATTTATTTACTTATTATATAAAGACAGGCTCTATGTTTTGAGTAGTGCCTAGCAAAACATGACGAGGAAGCAAATTGACTCACATCTTGTTCAAATATGCATATATCGAGCTCTCAAATTGTTTGTATTTTCATTCTGTAATCTTGATTAAAAGTAAACATCGCCATATTATTAATTATTATTATGATGAAATATACTTGACAGTTGACAGTGTATATTTACATTTAATTATGGAATACATATAGAATCTTTGTCTTAAAAATATGACTTTTATTTGTTTATACTAAAGTATTTTCTGATTGTTTAACTTGATTGTAATTATTATATAATTATATAATTTAAACTGCCTCGGTGGTGTAGTGGCTAGCATGCAAGGCTATATATCGAGAGGTCTTTGGTTCGAGTCCCGGGTCGGGCCAAGTTTAGTTATTGAGTCTTTTTGTTTAGTAAGTCTCAGTAACAACCTGGAAGTTGGCGGTGTGTCACCCTAGTGCTTCGGAAAGCACGTAAAGCGGTCGGTCCTGCGTGCACTTGTGTCTGCGCGTACACTTGTGCACTATAATATCTCCTGCGTAGTTGGCTAGTGTCAATGAGATTGGCCGTCATGGCCGAAATTAGTCAGAGAACATTACTATATAATTTTAAATTGATATTTAGCGGATTTTTTTAAATTTCTGGTTACCATTGCGAATGCTTTACAGCAACATCAGGTCACAAATATGAGATAAGACTGTCACTATACTTTGTTATTAGGTTGTAAAGGAAATATAAACATTTTGTAACAATCTTATCGTGTCATATTACTCATATACTGATATAGGTTTAGTATAATTGATATTTTATCGAAGGTAATTATCACTTTAATTTCATTATAGATTTATATTAGACGAATATCAAAATGCGCTTATATTTGAAAATATTTTTATTAAATTTAATATATTTTGCTCAAGCAAAAAATATTTTAGGCATTGGTTACCACGAATCAGTTGGTATAAGGAGAGCTCAAGATCTGATGAATTTGGAAGGTACAGTGTCGAGGATTGTTGGGGGGACACAAACTTCAGCGATCTCTTTATATCCGTACCAGGTAAGAGCAAGACCAAGATAAAAATTGAAACTGTTTGTAATTTCAAAATAAAAGGATTTTACTATGAAAGTATATACTTATTGTAAATATATAAAAACTCAATTTTTAACGTATTTCGTTTTAAATATTACTTATATACTAACTAAAAGGCGTTGATTCATTCTTTATTGCACATAGAAATATAAACAGTAATGCAAGTACCTACATTTTTAGTATTGAAGCGGTCAGTTAAAATTATTAGTTACCTACGTAATTAATTTTACTGTAAAAATACCTTGTAACAAAAACTAAACTATTTTTTCGTTATTCTTGTTCAATATTAGAACCAATATATTATGTACCTGATGAAATAAGACTGAGTAGAACTACACACTAATCGTAATCGAATCTCGCCTATTATTTGATACAAACAATGTAGTATTCTGTCACCATATATTGACATTCAATAATTAAATTATATTAACCAATTCAATGATCTATTCAATACAAACAGATCGATCCTATCAAATCTTAATTAATTAAAGACAGTAATTAACGAAGGTACTCTGAGAATATACAATGAATACTGACGTGTGCAGTCTATCGTATCTAATGGGGTTATAGAAATCGTCTGTATGTTGCACTATCAAATACAATACTAATTTACATAGTGTATTTGGAATTAAAATTGAGAAATTGAGATTGAGAAATCGTTGAATCCTAAAGCGGTCAAGTGCGAGTCGGAATCACACAGGATGGGTTCCGTTTAATATATAAGTAATAACACTAAGTACGTTTATTTATTTTAGTAAAAAAATTTAAGAATAACGCGTTTTTTATCTGCATTTTTAATTTTGTCATCCTGGTTATTACTATTTTTTGTTATAACGGCACTAAAATACACACTCTTGAATATATCAACTCTATTTTTTATAGTTTATGAGATTTCTGTCAGCCATTCATGACAGCAGGCAGACATACAGACGGACAGCGGACAGTGATAGATTACTATCCTAATAAAAGCCAAAATATCTTTTCCGACTACATTTAGTAAAGTCATATAAAACTTGACCTTAATCTTTCCCGTGACTCATGCTCATTTAAAACACCGGGACCCAAAAAGATATACTATATTAAAAAAGTCTTATATTTAAAAAATTAATAATACATTATTACTAATTCATTACATTTTTAAAATTTATTTCTAGGCAGGCATAGTAATAACTCTTAAAAGCAAAGCACAGTCAATATGTGGGGGCTCGTTGGTTTCAAACACTCGAGTGCTTACTGCGGCACATTGCTGGTGGGATGGCCAGAACCAAGCTACTCAATTCGTAATAGTCTTAGGTTCTCTCCTCTTATTCTCTGGAGGCACTAGGATCACTACCACTGATGTAAGAGTTCATCCAAATTGGAACGTAAATGATATTAAAAACGATATCGCCATAGCAATAATCAGCAAAGTGGAGTATAATAGTAAGTTTTGTAATTATATAAGCGGTTTTTATTATTTTTGTTTGCGTATCTGTTTCTGAAACTAAAGCTACAAACCAAATAAAAATATAAAATAAAAATAAAACCATGACAAATGAAAATAAAAGATAGTGCCTATTTATTGCACATTTATGGAATTACTAATTTTGGTAATAAAATATTTTATAAAAATTTTATACTCCTATATTAATATCAGTAAGACACACAGACAATGTGGTAAGACAGCAAACGGCTGGGATTATTTATCTAAATTGGGAAAATTGGCAAGTGAATTAGTCATACATGTACATGTCAAAAAAGATATTAGGGATAGAGGTTGGGGGTATGGAATAAACGGATGGAAAAAGAAAGAGAGATCTCTCTCTCTCTCTTTCTCGTTCTCTTTCTCTCGATAAAGAGAGATATAAGCATACATAATATAATTGATTCCATCGTAGCAGTTCCTTTACAGACTAGTAAGTGAAGAAAATATATAAGGAAAACATTAAAGTCATGTATGCACAATATCAGACAGTACTTTATATAAATATTAAATTATTTGGGACATTATTACAACGGCGCCGTCTAGTTCCGTGATAAGCTACGATGCTTGTGTTACGGATACCAGAGATTTGATATACTAAACATATATAAATTTTAAATACATACATATTATAAATATAAACACCCATGACTGAGTACAATCATTCGCACTCAACAAATGAATGCCCTCAGCGGGACTCGAACCCGCGACCGCTGACGCAGAAAGTAGGGCCACTACCAACTGAGCCAAACGTGTTAAAAATGTTGTCAAATATATATTTAAGTTATTATACCTTACTTACCCAAACTTCCATTCATTTTAGATAACATTAAAGCAATTTCATTACCAACAAGTTCAGATATTAATCAGAACTTTGCTGGCCTATCAGCTGTTGCTACTGGCTATGGAAGGAATAGAGACGGTAAGAGAGAAAAATTATCCTTATATGATATTTCATTTTACACCAATTATTATGTTAAACAGAACTCAGACATTTTTCTAAGATTTTTCATTTTTTTTTTATTTCTAGTACAATACAAAAAGCTTTCGACCTCCTAATAACATATTACAATATAAATAGCATACGAATATATACGCTTAATTTATTTATGTGTAATGGTAAATATGATGTTTTTAAAAGTTATAAATTGCAAAAAAAAAAAACAAATTGAATAGTTTGTGCTATGGAGAGCGCATTCAAAAAAGCATTTTTTAAAGTTTTTTTTATAAAACCAGGTGCAACTTCGTCCCCGTCGACATCAAGCCTATATCATGTCAATCTTAACATTCTGACTAATGCTCAGTGTCAGAAGAGCTTTGACATTGCGCTCGATGGGAGTCACCTTTGTACTGATGGTACAAAAGGAGTAGGTACTTGCGATGGCGATTCTGGAGGTCCACTGACAGTCCTTCGGAACAATAAGAGGACATTGGTAAGATATGCTAAATATCAAAGTTTGTATGAGCTCTTTACACTCCCTAATCTATCTAGTCTACCTAATTACTAAATTTCATCAAAATCTATCCATCTATTTTATCGTGAAGATATAAAAAAATCGTTAAAATAAATATATTACAATTTATTTATTTGTGTTTATTTAATTTTATTTAATCTAGTTTATTTTAGTTTATTTAATTTAAATTTTAGTTTATTTAATTTAAATAATTAGTCAAACATTATATATCTTATATAGTTAATATAACTAAATTTTATTTTCAGGTTGGTATAGTATCTTTCGGTTTAGCTGAAAAATGTCAAGCTGGCTATCCATCTGTTTATACCCGAGTTACATCCTTCATGACGTGGATTCAAGCCAATTTGAACTGATACGCTATGTAAAGCTTACTTAAGTAAAAATAAATATTCCAACATATATTGTATTTAATTTTTTTTCTCAGCCCTTTTTAACGTCCCACTGCTGGACACGGGCGCATGAAAATATCAGAGTTTCTAGACCCGGATTTGAACCCGCATCACTCGGTTATTCAAGCGAGCGCGTTTTCACTCCACCTTAAATACTAAGTATCTATACTAAAGAAGTAGATCTTTCTAGTAAGAAGTTTAACTGGAAATTCCTCATTATCTAGGTAAATATATAAAAACAAATATCAGTAACATTAGTTTTGTGGAGCTTTATAAAAAAAAGTGCTTAAACCATAAGACTTATTTTATATGGAAAGTGCTTGACAGTATTTATTACTCATTTTTAACTATATTATCTGGCATATAATATGTAAAAATTTGTACTAAAGATTTAAGGAAAGCGAATATGGTACCTCTTAATTGGCCGTCGCGTCGCCCAAACTCGAGGAACTCATAGTACATACTTAAACTAATTAATCCCATAGATTTCGTTACTGAGAAAATAAACAGGTCTGACGGCAGAACGCTCAGACAGGATTCTCTATATCAGTGAAGTTGTATGCTCAAAGCGGACATTCGACGCATTAAGTATGAACCTTAACATTAAAAGGCCCAAGTTCGACGCCTGCGTAAGCTAAATAATGTAATAATACTTTTAATTAGACTGAATGTTTCAAATATTTCTAAATAATATTTCATGATCCCTCTAGAGGTAAAAATGTTAAAAAATACTAGAAAATGAAAAAAAAAACCCTATTAACTACTGTTTTAAGTTCTTTTCAGGAAAACCCCAATGAAAATGAAAAAAATAAGGCTAATTTTCGTCTATATCCTCTCAAATATTTAAAGTCGGTGAAATATTAAAAAAAACCTTCTCTTATGGGTTAGTAATAGAATCAACAAATCTTAACTTATCGAAGCAAAACATGTCAGTCTAGTTGTATTCTCTGCGGTGGTGTAGAAAAACTTTGTATACAACTTTCAACGAGTTGTATAAAACAAAAGCAAGCCACTGAGAGCCACTGGATCAACTTAGAATTGTTAGTAACACCGTTGTATACATACAATACACATACATAAATCCTACAATAGGTAAATAGGGAAAGGCAGTGGTAGCCCAGTGGTGACATGTTCGCTTGAGAAATCGAGTGAAGCGGGTTTAAATCCTAGGTGAAGGAATCGTTAAACCTGAATGTCTGAAAGAACCTATTATGTTTTCGAAAGATATATTGTGAAGTCCGCCAATCCAGAATTTGTGACTTTTGTGGGCTAACACCTGAAAAAAGGGAGTTAGACGTTAAAAAGGATTGTTAACATTTGTAGTAAATAAAAACTAAATTAACTAAAAGAAAGTTCAACTAACAAACCAACAGTTAGTAATTTATGATTTGAAACAACTTAAAATAAATCAACTAAACTAGAACTTCGCTTTTAGAACATAAATAATAGAAAATATCGTTAGTACAATACGTTACGAACGCTATCGCTGTAGCATCGCTAATGACCCCTGACCGGGTAATTATGGATCAAGGGTCGATTGCGATGAATTATATCGTAATTAATATCAACCGCGTTTAGTGAAGCTCTTTTGTTTTCATATTATTCAATACAAATACAAGAGACTTCCCCTCTTTTCCTCATTTGTAATGTATAATCTAGATACATTTAATAAAATTCTAACGGAGTCGAGTCTGTTCATTGAATATTTTTAACAGACGAATCTACAGTTTTGTATTTTTGTCTGTCTGTTTGTTTGTCTATGACCACATCAAGAGACTACCACTGGGCATATTTAAATAAAATTTGCTAAAATCATCATCATCATCATTATCAGCCCTTTTTAACGTCCCACTGTTGGGCACGGGCCTCCCTCAGTAAGAGGGGGATCAGGCCATAGTCCACCGCGCTGGCCTAGTGCGAGTTGGCTATAATAATAATAATAATTGATTATTCGGGTCAATATATAGGATAGTTCTTACTGCGGGAAAATAACTCATTTCTGAAAAAGTAAAGGTATCTTGAAAAAGAACTTATGCGGTGCGAGGGTGTGTCAGTAGTACTTGATATACCTAGAAACTTTTAGTTGAATTGAGACAAGTTTTATTTGCATTAACTTACCATCGTATACCACGTGAGTAAGAAAACTTCGGTTGTCTACACTATAATGTCTCTTGACATAAAATAAACATTATTAAAATGCATATTATTTATCTTGACAATTTTTAAGCGAGAAAAATATTACTGCACATTGCCATTTATTATTGAACTTATACGAGTATATTAAAACTTTGCCAATCAAAAGAAACTTTGTCTGTGCGTGGAATGTGACAAAAATTCGATAGCACTTCTTCCGATGTTTTAATTTCGATTCTATAAAAGTAACTTTGAGTGTTACTGTTAAGGAAGGGGACTTAATAACAGGCTATGTAACTTGGGACAAGTTATCGAACAACTATATCTATTTGGACGCATTCCAAGTTGGGATATCCATCAATTAAGCTTTAGGGTATTACATTTGATGTGATCTTTCTTCACTGCAGCATCCTTCACGCTTTATTTATGATTTATCCTAAAATATTCAAAATATCGAGGAGTTTTAGTTTAGTTTAGTATTTTTAAAATATAGTCAAGGTTTATAGTTATAAGTTAAATATAGGTTATAAGTTTAGTGTAACATAAACATATTTTGCGAAACTAAAATCTTTTTTTCGTTGGAGTGGATATCTAACGTCTTTGCTGTAATTAACGTTAAAATTAATTTTAACATAGTTTTTATAATTGAATAAAAACGAAATCTATGAAATCAAATTATTTTTCAACCAAATATCAACACATAAATATGAAAAAATGCGCAGCAAACACAGAACCTGTTTTCGTTAAAGTCGATAAAAAAGGAATTACCCAATAGAAAAGTGAACTTTGTATAATCAAAAAATATCACAAAATATCTAGTCACATGCCCATATTGATAGGCGTTTTCATCCTAAAACACTTAATGCAGGAACCGACATAATAATTTCACTTACATTACTTTCTCTTAAGAGTATTGAAGCACTTTGAAGGGAATGAATTTTACTACAGTGCGTGCTTGGTATGTAGGATTAGAGCGATATAATACTAACGTTTCAAGAATAACTATTACTCAATCTAGTTAAATGGAGCATTCAAGTGCGCTGATGTTTTAGAACGAACTTCGTTAATTTTAGTTTGCTATTGAAGTAAGGCCTATTATATTTTCCAGACTTATCGATTCTCTTATACGAATGTTATTATGATAGTTATTTTTTTATTTTTAGGTATTTGAATATTTTAGAGTACACCGAAAATGATATTTAAAATGTTCCTCTAGGGCTAGTGCATGCTGCCACGTTACATAATTTGCGTTTCTTCCTTCCTTCCTTTCTCGCGGCTTCGCCCGCATTCTAGAGGCTGGAAACCGAATACCACGCTAAGCTACCGGCGTCCCTCTCCCCGTTCTTTTTTCTTTTGTTTTTGAAACATTTTTCATTGTTGCTCCGCTCCTATTGGTCGTAGCGTGATGTATTATAGCATATAGTCCTCCTCGATAAATGGACTATCAAACACAAAAAGAATTTTTGAATTCGGACCGGTAGTTCCAGAGATTAGCGCGTTCAACCAAATTAAAATTAATTATTATAGATCATATATTTTTAACTATTACTATAAATAAAGACGTGTTTTCTTCCTTTTTCGAACTTAACAATATACAATATACTCGTACATTCATATTTTGTACATAACTTCCGCATTTACAATAACAAAATTTTGTACAATTTGTAAATACATTGACTTGAATGTGAGAAGCAAACAAGCCAATGTATCGGTTGAGCAATAAAGGATAATGCTTGGGTAGTTTACGAGCGATCAGAATTAACCGCTTTGTTTCATTTATGGCCATCGTACATTAAGATGTAGTAGGTATAAATTTTAGAAATGATAAAATCGTAAGATCTTTATTATTATTATAAACCACAATGACAATGACGACGACACGTTTAGCTCAGTTTGTAGTAACCGTACTTGCTGCGCCAGCGGTCTCGGGTTCGAGTCCCGCTGGGGGCATTGATTTGTTGCACGAATGTTTGTACTTCAGCCATGGGTGTCTATATATAATATGTATGTATTTAAAACTTATATATTATCTGGTATCCGTAACACAAGCCTCGTAGCTTACTACGGAACTTGATGGTGCTGTTGTATAATATCCAAACATATTTATTTATTGATTTTTTTAAACAAAAGTAAATGCTTACCAAAAGGGTTTTAAGAATAATAATAAAGAGTTATTCAATATTTTTTAATGTACTTGTACCTTAGTAATTCAAGAACCAAACTTATCCACTTGTCATTGAATGGACCCCATTGAGCATTATTGTCGAAGAGCGCGTAGAACGATGCCAATGAACGCGGTATAAGGTCATGGTTCGGGAAACTGCTACAATATAGGACAAACGATAAAAACTTATTTTTTCAAGGGGAAAGGGCTATAAGTAATTAGGGCACAAACACGATGAAGATTTGGAGCAACGTCGTCTCCTCGCAAAATTCAATAGTATAGAAAAGGGTATCCATAGCAATTTGAATAGCCTTACTATCTTAAATTCAATTTTTTTCAATTTGAATAGGCTTACTATCTTGAAAGAAGCTAGTACTACCCACTAAAACCCAGTAAAATCCCCCTCGTTTTAATGTGGCATCGCAGGATCGCTTATGCATTCAACCACAATAGGTCTGCTTCGTCATACAGTCGAGGGGTTGCTCTACAGTCCACTTTGCTATCAGAGAAGTACCTGAAGCAATCCGTATGGTATACCGTCTACCGAAGTGGGCCTCAATATGTCCCTCTGTGTGCGTTTATTAGATTAGCTCGGTCGGCGACACGTTTGACTCAGTCGGTATTGTTATACTTTCGGATATTATTATACTTTCTGCGCCAGCGGTCACGGGTTCGAGTCCCGCTGAGGGCATTCATTTGTTGAACATGAATGTTTGTTCTCTAGTCATGGGTGTTAATATTTTTATCATGTATGTATTTAAAATTTATATGTGTAGTATATCAACTATCTGGTATCTGTAACACAAGCCTCGTAGCTTACCACGGAACTAGATGGCGCTGTAAAATGGTCCGAACATATTTAAAAAAAAAGATTGAGATACTCTATCGAGTGTATCGACAGTAGCACTATTTGTCAAGGTGAACGTTTGGGGAAGATAGACCTGGAGTAATACCTGTGGTAATACGCAGAGATACCATAGGTGAGACGCACCCGAGCATAGTAAGGATAATTGGCTAGTTAACTGTATACTTTACGCATGAAATAATCTTTTTTATATTTTATTTATAATGTTTATTTTATATTTAGGGTTCGCAAAATATTTGTAATTAAACTGCTTGGTAAGGATGTAAGTCAATTATGTGAACAAGGGATTCAATTTAAACATACTTGTAATTTCTCAACCAGAAGTTTCGAATACTCTAAGTAGTTAGAACTCACAGGTAGGATACCTTTATTCTAACTCACCATTGTTAAAGAGGTTTTGTTAGTTTAGAGGATAGCAGAATTTGAAGATTTTTTTAATTAGACAAATCCTTCTTGCTCCGAAATCGGGAGCACATTCGTCTGATGTATTAAATGTTTGGTTGGAATCTAAACGACGAAGTTTAATTTACAGCAAATAATGCGATTATACAATAAATAGTAATTAAATTTTATCTAAAGAAATAAATAACGGCCTCCCGAAAATTAATATAATTAGCGAGTTTAGAACTTAGATTATTCTCATTTTGTATGTAATTTTTTATAAGAGCCATTTTGTATTATATTAGATCACTTATGGATGTACCCGAACGCAGCAAGGGTCATTCGCTAGTTCCTAGTTTTAAATTGACATACTTACATTATTTATAAAAAAATGAAAAAAAAAACAAACACTAAATGCATTGAAAACTAAAGCCATGATTGATTAAGACGTTTCTAAGATTTTGCACAGACAAACCGACTGAGAGTAGTACGAGAGCTGAAATTCGAATCCACTTCATTCAGTTCGTGCAAGCGAGCGCGAGCTACTACTGTCTAATGTATCTAATAATAACATAAATTATATCATCGTACATTTTGTGCTAATAATAAACACTTCTCATATTCAATATCTGGTAAATGAAACATGGTAGATAAAAACGTCTCATAGAGTGACATTTCCTAGACTACACCGTAACGTGTTAACGTGGCTTTGCAACTCTTGACAGCTCGCAACCATTATATCAAGTGCCTGGTAATAATAAGCTACAATATGCTGTCTTTCAAATTTATTTTAAAGGAAAAAGTTTAGTTGTCTAGTCATGTGTCATTCGAGTCAAAAGATTCGATGACTAATATAACCTCCTCCTTTTTGGAAGTCGGTTAATAAATAAAACCAGTGGTCTTAATAACTAATCGTAAAATATATCGGGAGTACTAAATACTCGTACATGTACCTCCTACTCCGTACTACTGTCCTCACACAAGACATGCTTTGTTGTTAGTCAAAAATGGGGTAATGAATACACATGGCTTAGCATATCTAATATTAGTAAGGATTTAAATTTAATTATAATGAAGTTAAATAAAAAATGGCTCTTTGAAATATTTACTAATATAGATTTGCAAGACTTTTTATGTTGTTAAACTTTTATTTTTATATTTCTGCTTCATAGCAATTTGTTCTAGGAACAATAAGCCACTAAATTGGCTAATGTTATAAGGCATAACTTAGGCTACTTTTTAACCGACTTCAAAAAGGAGGAGACTATATTTTAGAATGTCATGTCTGTTTATCCTCATTTGAATTAGAATTAATATAATTAATAAAGAATAGAACAATAGAAATAAATTTAAAACTATCTGCCCTCAATACATTTCTTATATAGTTAACAATTCTTTTAAGAACTTTCTTAAAACAAGCCTGAAACTCTCAAAGTTACCGAAGTAGGCCTGATTGCGATTCTGTATTCTAAGCACGCAGTGTAGGCATACTTTTGCTTTTCAAATAATAAAACTAGGTTTAAGGGAAGCGTTTGGGAATTTGGAAATTTGTGCTGCATTATAAGTTAATAACTTATATACTTACGTTATACTTACGTTATATACTTACGTTAATTAATGTCTGAGGCGTGTTTGTATAATTTTACTGTGGCTTGCACGTACGGTCATACATTGAGAGCATCTGGGTTTCAGTCCCGGGTCGGGTCAAGTTTAAAGCTGTTACTTTTAGCTCAGTAAACCTCAGTAACAGCCCGGAGTTGGGAAGTTGGCGGTGTGTCACGCCCGTGCCTCTGAGAGCACGTAAAGCCGTCGGTCCTGCGCCTTAACCCTCACTGGTCGTGTCGAACTGTCGTCCCACCGAATGAGAGTGATAGGAATAGAGAGTGCACTTGTGCCTGCGCGTACACGTGTGTACTATAATAATAACTCCTGCGCAGTTGGCCAGTCTCAATGAGATTGGCCGCCTTGGCCGGAATCGGTCAGAGAACATTATTATAATTTGGTGATTTTTTTTTGTATTAAAAGAAGGCCCGTTCCATAAATGGGACGTTAAAAAGGAATGCGGAATGCTACTTGCGCTAAGCTGGACATTGACTGTTATTTTTCGCGTCAGTTGAATTGCCGTCCATCCAAAATTTAATCGTGAGTGTAATTGGCTTTTGAAGAAACCAAAAAAGTAAAGTGTTTCTCTCTTTTAATCTACGCATCGATCGATAAATCAATAGATTGATTGACTATAGTGTTGAAGACATCAAGGGTAATGGAAGAATATTAATGGAAGACATGGTTTCGATTCCTGATTATGACAAAAAGTAAAGTACAGAGCTAAAGCGACCTATATTAGTATCTACTATGTGTATATCTAGTATCTACCTCAGTCTGTTAATTTTGTGTAAGGAGGTTAGACCGAAATCACATATTTTACGATTTTAGAGCTGAATTATTTTAACTAACGTGCAAATAAGTACATACGAATTTTTGATATTAAAATAAAGGTTAAAATGGTTATGATTAAATTATTATTAAGCTCTACACAATTTTATTAAAGAACGAATCGTTTATTATAATAAATGAAAAGTAAACGTCGTTATTTAAATATTGTGCACTATTAAATATTTAATTATATTTACCACTGTAGATGTACGAGAAACTGTTAAAACATTTATCTTTCATTAAAACTATAAAATATAATTTTGCGAGAAGGTAAATTTTCATCTATAATGATTTGAAGGTTTACATAGTTCTATTAATTAAATTGAATACCTAATAATAAAATAGAATTCAAGAAATCTGTCAGCTTCGCTTCGTTTCGGTTCGTCCCTAACGTACGTTTTGACAGTTAGTGAAGAATAGATACCTCATATTCTATTATATCCCTTACATGATAAATGGTAGATTCCCAATACAAACGTCACTATTAAGGGATGACTTCCAGATTAAAAACTATACCATGCCCTTCCAAGCGTCTCGAACCATCTTTATACTTCTCTATCTATATATCTTAATACCAATCGTTTTAGCAGATTAAGTGAAATTATTTATTAGTATGGGTAACGAATATTATTATTACCTTGATGTTACTCTTTACATAAAATATTTGTAACACATAAAATCTCTATCAATTTAATAGGGTATGGCAATATATTACGAGAATCCCAAATTGATGATAAACTGGAGTCTAGACGACAAAGTCGTTATATCGTGCCCGTCTTTTTTACTCTTACTCGAACATTTATTATATTGTTGTCAACATAATACCTATCGCAAATGACTACAAAAAAGCTGGAAATGGCGAGGCTTGAAAGCGTGTAACCAGAATTTGTCACAGTGGCCAACCATCAATCATGTCAAGGTTACGAATAAAGAATGAAGTTGTAATTTTGGACTCGGTCTTGAGGTCGTGAAGGTGGAAATGTGCCAATTTACTGAAAATGACCTCCTGTCATACAATCTGGCACAAAACGTGAATCCCAATTGTTAAAATGAAATACATACACGACTTGCAAGAAAGGTATTTTATTATTTCCTATTATAAGTCTATACTAATATTATAAAGCTGAAGAGTTTGTTTGTTTGTTTGCTTGAACGCGCTAATCTCAAGAACTACTGGTCCGAATTGAAATATTATTTTTGTATTGAATAGTCCGTTGATCGAGAAAGGCTATATATAGGCTATATTACATCACGCTACGTCCAATACGAATGAAGCATCAATGAGAAATGTTGCAAAAACGGGAGAAAAATATTTCTTTTCATTTTCAGCCTTTTTAGGCGAGCGGAGCCGCGGGAAAGGATAGTACGAAATAAAAAACAAAGATTATTTATATGATAATCGTTTTATTGATAAACGAGCCGGGTCTTTTTAATATATAACTATTTATATTTTGTAATATATCATCATTATTATAGAATTCAATAACATTATGAAGATAAATGGAATGTGCGTGCCAAAACCGCCTAGACCTTAGTGATGTAAAACCACGAACGTTTCTTACGAAGGTCCATCGAAATAAAAAAAATATTTCAACGTGAGTGAAGCACAGCCAGTTAAACTTATCACAAAAGCAATTTACCATGTTCAGGAGACTTTTTGCTGCTGATAAAATAACAAAATATTTGGGTCTGATAAGTGGCAATGTGGTCCAGTGAATAATTTATATTTAATAGTAGGCGTCGAATTTATTAAAACTATCTTATGGGATATATTCCCGACGCTTCGAATGATGTATAACACATTATCTTTAGATTTACAATCATAATCACTTATTCTTATTATTCATGTATTAATATTTGCAAGTTGTTCATGTATTGTTGTTTTCTTTTATTACTTTTCTAACAAACAAAAAATTTTTAGTTGAATTTTTGAACAAATCTTTTGGGAGTATTTTGTAGCTTTATATTATAATACTTTCTTAGGTTTACGCGAATATTTGACATCATAAATGAAACTATCTTTTCGGATTTGGTCGCGGATTTATTTGGAATTTGGATTCCCGACGTTTCAACTTTTTACAACAATCATGGTCACGGGAGAGTTATATTGTTTGTTAAAATTATTGATACATCCAAACTTTTGTTTTTTTTAGTTCTTTCTGATCTCCACTTTGATTAAGACATAAATAATGTTTATTTATTATATTAAAAAGTATTTCGTAACGTTTAACATATATACAGTATGTAAAACGACGTGCACAAAACGACGAGTGAATGCTAATAAAGTTGGCTATCTGGCATTCCTCCATGACATCTACATTCAACCTTGAAGTAAAAATAGGGGAGGAAATTGTACATTTAAACGTCCACCACTAAAAACTTTTATATGCTTTTTTAAGTATAACGTATGATTTTATATTTGAAATATTTCAAAAAATATAGATTATTGTATCATATATTTTTATTGGAGTACTTTTTAACTATTATTACTTTATTTAAGGATTTATGGAACTAAGAAGTGTCCATCAAAATAATGTCATCTTCTAATTCCCAGGAAATCAAAGCAACACGTCATGTCTTCGGTCTCAAAAAGTTTAATTAAAATATGAGCTGGAAAAAATATAAAATAATAAGTTATTTATCACCGTGTGTTTTCACTGTTTCACATATGCTAGTCTAGATATTCTAGTACTTATACGAAGAATCACTGCATATATTCTTTTCATTTGGTGGTATACGGATAGATCATAGTGACAGCCCCACATCTTTCACTGTAAAAATAATTCGATGTTCTCTAAAAATAAAGTTTCTGCCTATAAAACCATCGTAATTTTAGTGTTTCTGAATTTTGAACTTGTCATCTTTTGAATCTTTTTTTTATCTTATATACATTCTCTATTTTTATAAATGAGCTCGCTAAATGCATTTCTTCTTCCTACCATCTCTATGCTGACGACCTGCAGTTGTACAGACAAGCCTCGATCAATGACCTTTCTACTGAAATTAACAACATTAATTTAGACCTGGCGCGAATCAGTGACTGGGCTGCTGCTTTTGGATTACTTGTTAATCCAAATAAGTCCCAGGCGATCATTATCGGTAGCAGACAATTACGGAACAAAGTGAACTTCCATAACTTGCCTTGCATCACTTATGAGGGTACGATAATACATCTCACCGAAAAGACTAAAAATCTGGGCTTGCTTATGGATTGCCATCTGTCTTGGTCGGCGCACGTGAATGATATTAGCAGACATCTGCATTACTCGCTTCACTCGCTCAAACGCCTACAAAATTTCCTTCCCTTTAAAACAAAAATTTCCTTAGCCCAATCCTTACTACTTCCTCTTTTAGATTATGCTGATGTTTGCTTCTTAGATGCTACCGAGGAGCTGCTCAATAAGTTAGATAGACTTCAAAATTCATGTATACGCTTTATTTATGGATTACATAAACTGGACCATGTAAGCGATTTCCGTCTTCGTTTGAAGTGGCTCCCCATTCGCCTTCGTCGGAATATGCGCATACTCACGACCCTATACTCAATTTTATATAATTCGTCCCCCACGTATTTACGCGAGCGCTTTCAGCTGGCGATCCCCAGAACCAGACCTGCGCGGTCATGCGTTATAGTTTGTCCATTTTGTTAATGGTTTTTTGACAGCTCGCCGACTGACAAGCTATAGTGATGACAAAAGGACGTAATAATCGATTTCTCTTATTTTTTTAAGTATAAAATAATATTTATTTTTATATTTATTAATATGAAAATAAATATTATTATCGTAAAAATCAAGTGTGGTGGAGAGAACTAAGAGAATCATAATGTGATTCGGGCCGTGACATTGCACATTTTGATAATTTATGCACACAAGAGTTAATAATTAATATAACTGAAGACTCCTCATCGGACAAATATAATATAAATGATGATTCTGACGAATCATGTTAATAAAAGGAATTAAACTATTTTAGTTGTTTTATTTGTATGCCTTATACTAAGAAGAAAGTAAAACTTTACTATTAACTTTAACATTTTAATTTATTGGTTTACCAATAAATTAAAATATTAAAGTTAATAGTTAAGATTTAAAAAACTTAAACTTTTTTTGTCTTCCTTATTAAATAACATGTTACACCTTATTTACATATTAGCATTGATTTCTATCGATTATTTGTAATCTGTGGCACAATCGTAGTAATCGTTATGTGTGGCACAGCAATAAGGGAGAGGTGCCCGTCCATGAAGTACAATATTAATGTGTATGTCATTTTAACTTTAATGGCTAACCATTAAATACGAAACTTCGTGGGCGTGAGCTGTCAAAAAACCATTAACAAAATGGACAAAGTATAGGCTAAAAAAGCTTAACATACCACCATTTAACACTACTTTCTATGAGAATTCATTCACAGTTCAAGCAGCAAGACTCTGGAACTCTCTACCCGATGTGATTATTGATGATAATCCATCGCTAAAAGTCTTTAAAACTCGCTTGAAAGAGTTTTATCTGAATCAAACAACATAATTTTCTTATTATATTTTGGATATTATTTGAGTTTGTTTGTCTGTATATACCTATGTATGTATGTAGGCACGTATGTATTTATGTATGTATGTGTTTTTTTGTCTGTGTATACCTATGTATGTATGTAGGCACGTATGTATTTATGTATGTATGTATGTTATGTGTATGTATGTATATATGTATGTATGTACGTTTGTAATTTGTACCGACACTGCACCTTTTTCTTGATAACTATGTCCTTCTCACGCTCAAGGGTTTCTGGAAGAAATCTCTTAAAGAGATAAGTCACCCGTTGTACACAATGTCTCCGCTTCCTTTTTATATTTATGTATTTTTCTTTTTCTTTTGTGTGGTACATAAATAAATAAATAAAAAATAAATAAAATACACATAAATAAAATTGAATTGAACTGTTTGTTCTTATTAATATTTATATGATATACATAACAGGAGTTTTACTGACAGATAACAGCCCCTCTAGACAAGTGGCATAAACGCTAGTAGAATAGAATAATCAATGTATGGGATTGACATAAGCTTACGACTAGTGATTAGATTCAAAGTATCGAATTTGTAATTGGTAGCCAAATGTAACGAAACGTCAGATTAGTACATAATTCCCCATACAGAAGTGTCACTTTTGACAAACGAATTCTGCTGTTAGCAAGGCGTTAGCGTTTATCGAAATAGAATCGACACGGAGCGTCTAGAGGGGCTGATGTCATATAGAACTTAGGCTACTTTTATTTTAGAAAAAAAATAGGGTTGCGTTCCTAGAGAAAATTTCCAACAAAGTGAGGGTAAGTCAGTCAGTCTGACGATGTGCATAAAAAATTCACCCCTCTGTTGGTGGGTTGGGTGTCACTCATATGTTTTGTAATTTGACAACGGAAATGCGTCACATGACATATCTCATCCAATATTCTTTATATTAAATAACTGTGACAAACTAAATAGCTCCGCTTTAACAATTTTGTAACGAATTTCTAAAAATAGCAATGCGGAAGTCAAAGTCTAGTAAGAAGAATAAAAAAGTGTAAAAAAGACTCATGTTATTCGTGTATTTTTCTATAATAGATAAGTGAAGATCGATATCTCAATTTTTACTCCAATAACTTACTACTTAACTAAAGCCGAAACTATAACTATACAAAATAGACAAAAAATAAAGAATTATATACCTAAGGATTTTTTCTGCCTCTTGCATAAACATTCAAATTACGATTTATTGCATAGGAACAGTCATATTAATGATCTCCTCCTTTTTAAGTCGGTTAAAGTCATATTAATCTCCTCCTTTATGATTGAAATGTCATTTATTTATAATGTCAATTATTCGCGTAAACCTAAGGAATTCTCCTCCATTTTAAGTCGATTAAAGTAAAACAATAAAAGTATGTATATGGAAATTAGGTACATTTTCAATATTTTTTGTACACTATCTTACGCAGATGTGTTTTATTGAGCTTTTTACTTGATTGTGTATTGTTGATACAACTTTATGACTTTATCGTTTTATGGGAGAACTTGGTCATCATAAACATGCCATATTTTGTTTCGGGTTAAGGACTACTATAAAAATAGCCGATATTATATTATATATTATACTAGCAATAAGCGCGGCTTCACCTGCATTCATTTTTTTAATCGCTACTAAAATTTATTCGATCACTCGCTGGGTTGAAAATTCTCCAAAATTACTCTTTAGCTTTAATATACTCCTGAGCCGCGCGACTATCTATTTCAATTATCATGTGCGGCATGCATTCCTCCTCCTCTCCTGTTATTGTAGTATTAGTAGGGATCCTTATTTTTTCTTGCAATTAAAATAGCCTATATTAATCAGTGATAATGTAGCATTCAAATGGTGAAAGAAGTTTTAACATCGGTCCAGCACTTTTTGAGCCAATTCGTTACAAACATACTTACATACAAACCTTTCCTTTTTATAATATTAGTATAGACTAGTATAGATTATAAGGCAGTGGTAGCCCAGTGGTGACGCGCCCGCTTGGTTGAGTAAAGTGGGTTTAAACACGGGTCTAGCAACTCTGTTAATTTCATGTACGAATCTTTTCTAACATGATTACCACTTGTCTTACGGTGAAGGAAAACATTATGAAGAAACCTGCATATCTGAGAAAGCAAACAAGTTTTCGAAAGACATGTGAAGTCTTCCACCCGCATTTGGCTAGCATGGTGGATTACTAATCTCCCTTGGTTTGAAGGGATTAGGGAGATGCCCAGCAGTGGGACGTTGAAAATGACTGTATACCTACATACATGAATTATATTATTGCCAAGTCGCACTTACAAATAACAAAGTTATAGATATTGTACCTTTTTTTCTATAATTGCCTTACCGTTATTAATACTCTAATTTGTCACGAGATGTATACAAATGAAAACGATGTACCTTTTCCTCCGTGAAATTAGGTAACCAAAAATAAACCCTATTGAAATGATCTAGCTATAATGTTTTAGTTTAACGACATTTATTTCCTATAAAGAACAGATACACACAGCGCGATGTAGTTCCGTGGTAAACTACGAGGCTTGTGTTACGGATACCAGATAGTTGGTTCACTACACATATATAAGTTTTAAATACATACATATTATAACACCCACAACTGGAGTACAAACATTTAAATATTCAATAAATCTAATTTGAACTGGAACCAGTCTAATAAAATATAACATATAAAATAAAATCAACACTCATTTAGTATTAATGCGTAATTCCAGTGCCATAAACGTTATAGTATAACAAGTTCGAGAGAACGCTTTTTGTGTTATTCATCTCCCTTTTAATATAAATTGACAATGTTTATCATTTGTCACTTTAACTTGTTTAGAAGAAATGACAATATAATCAATTATCTTTTAGTGTTTTACCAGATGGATGATTTACTGAATACATACAGGTGGCTATGTGGTCCTCATGGACTTTAAAGAAGCCATTACATCCCACCATAATGGGGAAAAGAGGGGGAGCTCTCATAATGGGGCGTCGCAGGATCGCTTATACCCCGAAGGAAGGTCGAAGCAGACCACAATTACTATGGGGTTGCTTCAATAGTCATCCTAAGGAATGAAGTCAGAGTAAGTAACTAGTCGTTATTACCAAAACTAACTTTTAGTTTGAATTACTTTAATTCGTTTCAAATGTTATCCTATTTACAGTTGTTAAAATAAGTTTTTTATAATTTTAATACTTAAAATAGTAATTTAAATTCTAAATAATTATAGTTAATGAGAAATTTTACATTCTATAAATATAATTTCACGTCAAATTACAATATTCGTAAAAATATTTTAAAATAAAAGTGATGACAGAAAAGTTTTTTAGGCCTAAAGACTGAAGAAAATTAGGAGCTTACACCGGAAGATGTTCAAGACGGCGGTGGCTTCTGGCTTCAAAGAACGGAAATTAAAGGTGTTGCTTAATCAAGCAATGGCGTGTATGGCAAGTTCTATTTATTGAATATAGACCTGATATTTGAGTTTGGAAAGGATATGCACATATCGTGAACAAACGTCTTTGCTTTTAAGTTAATAAAAAATCACTTTTAAGTATTTACTTATGAGAAGTTAACAAATTATGAATTTTGTATTTAATTAGTGATATACCCTCGCTTTACTCGAGTCAGTAGATTTCGTTTGCAATTGTATGGGTTTAATTTTATGTGCGGAATCATTATTTTTTTCTAAGCTTAAACCCTATGCTATTCATCGTAATAACAGCTGACAGTAAAAATATTATGTATAAGCTGAACTATTCCTGACCAAAGCCTGTTATGTCTTATACAATTTAAACACTGAGGACCTCGATATAAAAGGTATGATAACATGGAAGTAGTCAGATTTTATAACGCTTAACACTCTGTACTCTTTGCCCGCCCTTCAAGTGGTCAAGGTTTTTTATTTGTGTGTTTTTACACTTTTTTAAAAATTTTGTGTGTTTTTATTGTGCATGCGTGTGTGTTTGTCTGTGTGTGTGTCTACGAGTATGTATTTGTATGTATACCAACAATATCTGATCGTATAAGATCCAATGATGCAAGAGCTATTCGGAACCCTACAAAGAAATTAAGGACAATCACCCGAAGCATTTTGTTTCATTTTTGTATAATAATCCTCTATAGATAATACCTCTTTACCCGTCATATAAGAAAGCGGAAGGCATTTACTTCCTCTTTCCCGCCCGCTTTGAGCTTCTTTTGCGTGAATACTAAAGCTAAGTCCCTTTAGTTATCGTAATTGCGCAAAATAGAAACTAAATTGCGGTTTTATAATATAAAAGAATTTTAAAACAACCTTAATAAAAATTATGAAATATACCTTAAAAAGTTTGTTATATAATAAAAGTTGTTATGTTAGGTGCTACTTATGAACATTTATTAAGATCTGTTCATATAAGAAAAATACGAGCTGAGGTGAATCTGTACTCAGATATTAACATGGAGGAAAATTAATTAATATTTATTGAAAAATCTAATCGAAATAGTCTTTATTACCAATAAATAATAAAATAATAAATAAATATGTTAGGACATTTACACACAGCACTATCTAGTTCCACGGTAAGGTACGAGTCTTGTGTTATGGATACTAGATGGTTGATATACTACACATATATCAGTTTAAATACATCCATATTATAAATATAAACACCCATGACTGGAGTACAAACATTCGTGCTCAGCAAATGTATGCCCCCAGCGGGACTCGAACCCGTGACCGCTGGCGCAGATAGTAGGGTCACTACAAACTGTGCCACGCGTGTCGTCAAATATAAATAGACCGAATCTATAGTTATTAGAATACTAGTATTCCTTATTGTCTGCGACGCCATCACGAGCAAATCATTAAACAGATGTTGATGTAATTTGATATGATGATAGTTGGCTATGGAAATACTGCTGGTGTTTTTACTGCGGAAAATTTTTTACGAGAAATATAATAAATAATCTATCTTTCATAGAGAGAACCTTCATAAAATTTGTCTATCTTCAACATCTCACAAGAGTATTCTTTTTTGAGGAAAGAAAAAATATTCCGATATAATAGAAAAAATAGAGTACCTACCCAAAATCAATTAAGTTTTTATGTAACTTTAAATTAAAATGAATTCACTTAAATAGCTATTTTACTGTCATAAAATATGAGTAAAGTCGCGTGCAGTAGCTAAAAAATAAAAGGCTGTTTAATATTACAATTATAAAATAGTTTAACCACTGTACTGATTTTAATGAAATTTGGACTAGATTGCATCGCGACTTTCTTTCATCCCCGCTTACCATGCAAGTAAAACCATAGAAAACTGAGTTATACACATATTTTCTATTTTACAATATAAAGTATTAAAAATCTATTCACATTATATTTTTGCAATTTTAATTTTCTACAAATATTAAATACATTATAAGGTATCCTCCTCATATTGTACTGTACTTGACAAGTTAACTGATTTCAATCTTCACATTGTTATTATAATGATGTCGACAGTATGCATGTCTACGTTTCGATTTGCTAGAATAATTCTTGATAAAAACGTGATTTTAAAATTATCTAACAAAATTATGTTTTTTCTTTGAGATTTATAACTAAAACTCTCCTTATCCAGTCAAACAAAAATCGGCTCATTGGTATAGTATCTACAATGCCACAAAAAACACATAGATAAACAGATACATTTCTTTATTTCGTACGACTCACCTTCGAGCAAAGCCGCGGGTTCCGCTAGTTATTCATATAAACCTTCCTCTTGAATCACTCTATCTTTTAAAAAAAACCGCATCAAAATCCGTTGCGTAGTTTTAAAGATTTAAGCATACATAGGGACAGACAGACAGTGGAAAGCGACTTTGCTTTATACTATGTAGTGAAGTATACTCGTAAGTACTTATTGCATACTTAGGCCAGTAATTAGGCAAAGTAAAGTAGATTCTTAATTTCCTACAATATAATTAATAATGCATCAATGGTCTAACGGCTAGCTATTACAGTTACCAGTAGATCCCGTTATATTCCTTGAGCAGGCTATTATGGAAATTATTACAGAATTAAAGTTTCAAATAAAAAGTTAGTTAAAACTAAATTCCGACTATAATTAATATAATTTTATGTACAAACAAATTTTATATATATTTATATATACATTTATGTACATACATGTTTAAAATGCATCGTCTATTAATTAAATAACTTTTACCGTGGATATGGCTACGGTATATAAAACTAAACTACAGCTTGTTTGCTTACTACTCTATAGGTATAAGTGGTATGTCAACCACGACTATTCTTTGTTAAAATAATATAAATAGTTTAGTTATAAGTTAGGAGGGAACAGGTGAACACACATACCTACATAAATACCGCATAAAATCATAGCCCTCCTTTTGATTCACTGTAGGGTAAAAAGTCTTGACTATTTTTAAAAGTATCTCATTAAAAATAAAAAGAGTCTTGTAAATTTCATTTTGGTGACTATGACTCACTAAGACTGAAATCACTCAGAAGGAATACTTATATTCAATGAAACTTGTCTTAAAAGCTATGCTCCGATACAAACGATCTACTCGACAATTGACAATTGACGACACGTATGACTCAGAGTTCAGGATAAGAGGCTTATTATTATTATTTCCTTTATTAATTTTATTTCTTAAGTTAGGTTTTTTACAATAAAGTTATATCAAAAGTAAAATACATTAAAGAATTTACAAAATATAAATACATTATAAAAAACCTAACCTAGGGTGCCGCCGGCAGCGGGGCAGGGCCCAGGCTACCGGTGGTTAGGGCTGTAGAGAGAGGAACCTCCTGACAATGCGCGCCGTGTCCAGAAGTACCGCCTTCTGCATCTGACCCTTGATCCAGCCATCTAGCGAGAGTCTCTTAAGATGTTTGTCGAGACTCTTCGCTATAAGACCGTTCGCTGAAACAACTAACGGGACAATGATCGTCGAGTCAACATCCCACATGGCGGTTACCTCGTGAGCCAAGTCAAGGTACTTGCTGAGTTTGTCCTTCTCAGCCTTCACGAGGTTCTCGTCATGCGGGATGGCGATATCGACGAGCATTGCCTGGCGCTTTGATCGATCTACCAGCACGATATCAGGCTTATTGGCTACAATAGTCCTGTCCGTGATGATAGATCGATCCCAATAGAGCGTGGCACGACCATTCTGAAGAACCGGCAATGGTGCATACTTATAATATGGCACCTCAGACCCCACAAGACCGTATCGAAGAGCAAGTTGCTGGTGAATGATCCTGGCTACTTGGTTATGTCTGTGCAAGTACTCGCCGTTAGCAAGATGAGAACAGCCGGAGATTATATGCCTGAGTGACTCACCGGGACGGCGGCATGCCCGACAAATGTCGACCGTACCGTCCCTCAGGATATATCTCCGGTAATTGTTCGTCATCATTACTTCGTCCGCAATTGCACAGACAAAACCTTCGGTTTCCCCGAAGAGATCCCCGAAGCGTAGCCAGTTCACCGACGCGAGCAGATCTACATCGGGCCCCGTAAGGGCCTTGTAGAACCGCCCATGTAGCTCCTTGCACTTCCACACAGTCCTACGGTCATCGGTGCTAAGCACCTTTGGTCTGCGCCAGTTCTCGTTTGCCAAGGAGAGAGAGGTGAGGCCTTTGTCAACTGCTACAACATCGCGATGAATCCCACACTCCTTGTTTAGGAAGTACTCCCTAAGACTGCACACCTCGCGGTTATGGAGGTCCTTGGCGTTTAAAAAGCCACGGCCTCCACACTTACGCGGGATGTACAGTCTCATAACTGACGAGCGCGGGTGCCTCATGCGGTATACAGTGAGAAGCTGACGGACCCTCGTATCCAGGGCGTCCAGCTCAGTCTGAGTCCACCTTAGTATGCCAAAGGAGTAAGTGAGCAGAGGCATTACCCAAGCGTTGAAGGCACGCGCCTTATTGCCACCGGACAAAAGACTGTTAAGTACTTTTGTCAAACGACAAAAGAAACGCTGCCTCAACGCCTGCCTAATGTCTCCGTCCGCAATACCCAATGACTGTGACATACCAAGGTATTTGTAGGTTTCAACTTCGGAGATAGACCTGAGGGATATTATGTCAGAAAGTTGTAAATTCGCGGAATTTACGACCTTCCCCCGCTGCACATGCATGATCGCGCACTTGTCTACACCAAACTCCATTTTGATGGCGCTACTGAAGGTTTCTGTTACTTTCAGTAGTTCCACCAGATCCTGGCGCTTTGATGCATACAGCTTAAGATCATCCATATACAGCAGATGAGAAATAACCTCACCTCCTCTTCGAAGCCGGCAACCTAGTCCTGAATCCTTCAGCAAAGTGCTGAGCGGGTTCAGGGCCAGGCAGAACCACAGAGGACTCAAACTGTCACCCTGGAAAATACCTCTCTTAATCCTTATCAAGTCCTGCGGGCCAGGGAGACCATCCCCACCACCTGGTTGATAGAGGACTGTGGTCCACCGCCTCATACATGCGCCTAAGAGTGATCTTAGAGTTGTATCGATTTTATACAGCACCAAGACCCTCTCTAGCCACGAATGAGGCACCGAATCATAGGCCTTCTTATAATCAATCCAAGCGGCCGAGAGGGACCCCCTGTTCCGCCGGACCTGTTGGCAAATGGTCGTGTCAATGAGGAGTAGCTCCTTAGTACCACGGGACCCAACTCTACACCCATTCTGAGAAAAGGCCAAAACATTGTTCGCAATAATGTGCGTGTTAATTTTTGTTCTCAAAATGGACATAAGAAGCTTGTATAAGGTGGGCAAGCATGTGATGGGTCTATAGTTTTTCGCTTCCGTGGTACTACCGGACTTATGGAGCAGGAAGGTAACGCCAGTAGTCATGAAAGATGGCAGGGAACCAAGCTCGAGGGCGTGTTGAAATTGTGCTGCCAGACGTTCGTGTGAGGATCGAAACCACTTGATCCAAAAGTTGTGTAGTCCGTCCGGCCCAGGACTTTTCCAGTTTTGGGTCGCACGGGCCGCACACCCTACATCATCGGGGCTGATAGTCACAGCCCCCATGGTTTCGATCGATTCACATTCACGTCCGACAACATTCATCCATTCGCTCTCGGTGTGCTCGACTGGCACCGACCAGATACTACGCCAGAAGTTAGTCATGGCAGAAGGATCCGGCAGCTGCCCGTCGCCCACACATTGGTTGGTTCCCTCCCACCTTCGGTATACCTTCCTTTGGTCACTTTGGAAGAGACGATTCTGCTGGAATCGATCCACACGCACTCTGTAGCGACGAATACGGCTTGCCCATGCACAAACTTTCTGCTTTAGGTAGTCGATGCGCTCCGTGACACATGCCATGTAATCACAGGGTCTGGTACCAGTCCCCGCGAAGGCCTGTGTCACGTAGCGCATCACACGGGGGCGGCTGTTGCCCTCCCTAAAACAGATCAGCTTGGCAATGAGAGTCCTAAACGAACCGACACGCCGCTCGATCCGTATTTGCCAGGCAGGAACACCCGCGGTGGTCCGCGGTGCTCGATCAGTGTCCGGGAATCTGACACGAGCAGCACGGCACACCGCGATGGCCCCACAGTACATGATCGAGTGGGTATCAGTTAAATCTTCGCTAGCCCGGAGGTACGGGTCTAGCAGAGCGTCCATGGCTCCCATTAACGCTAGGTTACGCTTGTGCATTGGCAAGCGTGGTATTCGTGGCCTAGACTCAGGTGTGGATCGATACCGCCCAATCGCCTCCTCCAAAGCCCTCCTCAGCTGCTCATTGGCCTGCGTATTTACGCCGCTCGCACATTCTTCCTCACCGGCCCCATGATCCGCCAGCGGCACCCCCGGCACCAGGTTGGGCGTTGGTACCGGAGCCGGTGACGTAGCAGGCGGACCCAGAGCCGGCGTAAAAGCCGCGCGAGCGGCCAGTACTTCCAGGCGCAATCGATCAAGTGTCGCGTCATCCAGCAACTTGCGCCGCTGGATGAAGCGCACCTGATCGGATAGGCGTTGCGCAGATACGGCGATGGTCGGATCAAATGTCAGAAACAGAGGCAGCATCCTGTCCCGGTACGCGGACAGGTTGATTCCCCCCTCTGTAGCCCCATAATAGGCGCGCATGCAGTTCTCGTTCATTACTTGAGTCCATCGCATGCGACGCACTACACCACCGGTAGCGGGGGCCATGGTTGGGGCAGGTTGCCCCGTAGGTCCCAAGCGTGCCGGCAGCGGTGGTCGTCCACGTCGCGCAGGTGTTCGTGGCGGCGGGGGCGGGGTCCCGCGCTCGTCGTCGCTCGACTCGCTAGTGTCGGGCGCTGTGGCGAACTCATCACCCGACGATGATGGCGAGGAGAACGACGAGACGGGTGGGGGTGTTGGGCGTGCGTTTGATGTGTGCACGGCTGTTTTTCTTGCCTGGCTCCTTGTAATCATTGGTATTTTTTCCTGTTTATTTTGGGTGACACTTCGTTGTCATCTTGTGTCGCGACTGATTTTTAATAAACACTACACATTTCTCACATTGTCTTTGCCTTTGTGGTTTTCCTTATTTATTTAGAAGGTTTTTATTGTAGGTACTTAACTTAAAATCAGCAATAAACAATTCCAAAAATGTAAAAATACTAAAAATTCACGGGAGCCTATATTTGTGACATTATGTGTCAGCCGTCAGTTTATTATTATTATTATTATATGACTCAGTTGTAGCCCAGCGGTAACGCGGTCGCTTGGATAACCGAGTGATGCGGATTCAAATCCGGGGCTCGCACCTCTGATATTTTCATGTGTGATTCATTTATATCATGAATTACAACTTGTCTTACGGTGAAGGAAAACATCGTGAGGAAACCTGCATGTCTGAGAAAACCTATCAAGTTTTCGAAAGGCATGTGAAGTCTGCCAACACGCACTAGGCCAGCGCGGTGGACTATGGCCTGATCCCCTCGTACTGAGGGAGGCCCGTGCTCAGCAGTGGGACATTAAAAAGGGTTGATGATGATGATGACTCAGTTGGTAGACTCCTTTCTTTCTGCGCTAGCGGTCGCGGGTCCTTGGCATTCATTTTTTGAGCAAGAATGTTTGTACTCCAGTCATGGGTGTTTATATTTATAATATGTATGTATTTAAAATTTATATAGGTATGTGTAGTATATCAACTATCTGGTATCCGTAACACAAACACAGCTTACCACGGAACTAGATGGCCCTATTGTAATAATGTATACATATTTAAAAAAAGTGTCAACGTAAGAAATAGCCGTGAAAATTCAAGAAAATACCACATTTTTACAACTTTTGTCACTTTTCTTTCTTCTATCGGTATTAAAGCAATGCATCAAACCGCAAATAATTGAAGATGAGTTACGATTGTCATAAAACACTATCCGCTAGATTAGACCGGTTCAAAAAAATCGACGATTTTTTTTTTCAAAACCCGCACTGAAATATGTTCCTAGTCATGAAAAAAGAAGCCTGTGAAAGCGGGAGCTCTTAATATCAATTTTGAAAGGTCGCTCATCGTAAATTTCTATTTTACGTCTAAATAACATGGAAAAAAAAATTTTTCAACTTTGGAATTTCACAACTTATTTTCGAATAAACATGTCAGGGTGAGAGATACATATTTTTGAAGTTAAATAAATTGTTTCTTATGTTTTTTCTCTAAGCCCACTCCTTTGAAAGTTATTCGAGTTTAAAGGAGAATTTAGAATTTTTCAGAGGGTTAACAGTGGTTAATGATGTAGCAGAACGGGGTATTGCATTAATCGAAGAGTATAATAATTGCTTAACAAAAAATGAGGAGCAACTCCAATATCTTCTACAAGTTGTACAAGACCATCGTCGACGTTTTCCAAATTTTAATAAAGAAACATTAAAATAATCATTAATTTATTGTATAATAACTTTTCTACTGTTATTTCTAAAAAAAAGTTGTTTCAAAAAGAATGTTCAAGAAAATAATAATATCAAATTCTAAAGTATCATACTTTAGAATTTGATATTATTATTTCAATAAATAAAATAAGATTGTTCTTGAATAAGTGTTGTCTTTTCATCAAAATGTCATTATTGGGTTGTTGATATTTGATTGTTGTTAGTAGCATTTTATTGTTCATAGTTTTGATAGCTGAAGTGAAAATCGTAAATTTTATAGACTGAAAATAATCGTGTAAAACTTAAAGCTATTATCTATACCATTTAAAAATTGTACAATAATTTTTTCAAAGATGAGTTTTATTATTATACCACAATTTAAGAAAAAAAGGTTAAATTGATTACATGTTGAACTTTAAACTCGAATAACTTTCAAAGGAGTGGGTTTAGAGAAAAAACATAAGAAACAATTTATTTAAAGCGTTCAATTTCCTTCAAAAATATGTATCTCTCACCCTGACATGTTTATTCGAAAATAAGTTGGGAAATTCCAAAGTTGAAAAACTTTTTTTTCCATGTTATTTAGACGTAAAATAGAAATTTACGATGAGCGACCTTTCAAAATTGATATTAAGAGCTCCCGCTTTTACAGGCTTCTTTTTTCATGACTAGGAACATATTTCAGTGCGGGTTTTGAAAAAAAAAATCGTCGATTTTTTTGAACCGGTCTACGCTAGATATATTCTGATCGATGTCGTATAAAATATTTCTAGTCTTGAATAAGAGAAATCATTTTCGTTAGTTTTAACTGCTGTTATTCAATTAATAGAATTATATGAATAATACTGGCAAGCTGAAAATACAAGTCGAGTTATCTGCCAGTAAAAGTCCTGTCAAAATCAGTCCAACCGTTTTGGAGGTAAGCTGGAACAAACAGGCAGACAGACATTTAGAAAGAATCATTTATTTTCATTGAAATATTTTTTTTCATTACGAGTCCTCTAGTATTAGTTTATTTAAAATTATAAACAGACACTTTGATTTTATTTATATATAGTTAAATCGGTATTTCCTCTTTACTTATCTTTCCAAGTTCATATAACCATTTAAACAAATTGCCAAACAAATAAAAACACAGCTTTAACAAAAAACAATCATTTTAACAACAATTTAACCAAAAAGTGAGTACTAGAAATTACCTCATTACACAATAAGTTGCGCGAGAAATTAAAACGTCACAGGCATTAAGACACTTCTGATTCAGATCCTCAAACTTTTCCCATTTAACGGAGGAGTGTCTAAAAAATGTAGAAAGTTCTGCCAGAAAAGTCAAGTATTTCGTGTTTAATGCGTCCTGTTAACAGCTTATGCAAATGACAAGTCGTATAACAGAATAACAGTTCTGGTATGAATGTAATTGTTAAATTATAGTATTTTGTTAATCAGAAAGTGAAGAAACTAAAGATTTAGGTAATAAAAAAAGTGTGAGAATTAGTATAAGCATCATCTATACTAATATTATGAAAAGGAAAGATTAATTTTGTATGTAAAGAATAAACTCAAAAAATACTGGATCGATTTCAAAAATTCTTTTGCCATTAGAAACAGAAATTGTCACTAAGGAACATAAGCTATATTTATTACCAGCGGAACCCGCGGCTTCGCTTCCGCTAGGTCTAGGGACGAACTCGAGCGAAGCGAGGACAAGTCGCTCGTATCAGATATATTTAACTAGATATTTATTCTGGCTTTGAATCGTTAAGATGAATAAAGGACATACAAAGTTAATGTTTTTATTTTTTTCATATTAGATAGATTACTGTTCTTTGGCTAATATGTAACATGTCTGAATCAACAGAAATCGAATAGGAAAAGTTATTTTTTTAAGCCCCATTAAATAAAAATATCGTTTACGGGCTATTTGCCACGTGCCATGTATTAAACTCGGAGGGAGAATAAATAGTGGCTAAAAGGCGTTTATCTTGCATTATGGGTAAAACATCCGCCAGGTAACGATGACTCGTAATGGTCCATTACTGTCATCTATCAAGGGGTTATTTCATGTTTATGTGAGAGCCTGTTTCTTTATTTACTAGTTATATATCGTGGATTTGCTTGAATTTGTTGTTATTTACTTTTAAGCCTTTAATTTAGTATTCCTACATAGTTAACTTTAGAGTTCAATATAGTGCTATTTTGGTTTGCCCGTTCGTTTTAATTGTACAGGAAAAACTGCGGTTTTAACTGAACAGAAAGAGTTGTAGTGTCGTGGAGGATAATAATAAGCCATTTATTTATCCTTTACATACAATAAATCAGTTATTTTTTAGTAAATCATGTAGATGTAGTTATTTTTTCTTTATGAAAGACCTCTTTTTGAGTAGAGGCCTCCTCCAAGAGTCGTTAAGGATACGAATTTTTAATACTTTTTGTTTGAAGGTAATTGTTTAGGGCTTAGCTTATTTATTTATTCATTCAGAAATAGCGTTTAAACCAATAATAAACTAATATTATTCTAAAAACAAATCAAGGTCTAAGAGTCACATTTACTGACATAATTTAATAAAACTAAAAACATTGTACAGCTACAACATTGTTCCTCAAATAGAAAAGCGTAACAACTTTACAATCTTGTATCGAAGAAGTTAGTGTTTTATGATTTTCAAACACTGTTTCTAGCTGTCTACAAGCACCAAGTTTGTTCTACAACATAGTCGTATAAACTTACAATGTGAGTGGGTACAGTTTTATTTTATTACTAGCACTAGCAAAAAGCAAATTTCATCTTCGTATTATTACATCCATATCTATACTAATATTATAAAGCTGAGCAAACTCTAGTTTGTTTGTTTGGTTGAACGCGCTAATGTCATAAACTCCGAAATCCGTCCAAATCTAATGAACTCCGAAATCGATCTGATTTGAATTTTTTTTTGTGTTGGATAGTCCGTTTATCGAGGAAGGCTATAGGCTACATTACATCACGCTACGACCAATAGGAGCGGAGCATCAATGAAAAATGATGCAAAAACGGGAGAAGAATATTTCTTTTGATTTTCAGCCTTTAGCACGGGTGGAGCCGCGGGAAAGGCTAGTATATAATAAAATTGAGAGTCGTACATTACTTTTTTTGGAAAATCTTATAAAAATAGTCATTATTAGATAAAGAGGCCGTATCTAGTTTTAAGCTATAAAGCTTGTGTTATGTATCTGGTATGAACTATATTTATATACTACATATAATATATACTATCTTTAAAGACTTACTTATATATTTATAATTATAAATTAAATACCCATGACTAGAGTACAAAAATTCGTCGTCATCGTACAAATGAATATCTCCCAGCGGGACTCGAACCCGCTACCGCGCACAGCAAATGAGCTAAACGTTTCGTCTAAAAGATAGTTTTATTTAAATACGCTCGCCTTGTTCATGTTCGGAGATATAATTGCTCCGCTTCTAAGGGCTGAAACCTGATGTTAGATAAGTACGTTGTAACTTTCCTCAATAAAAAAGCTGTAAAACGCAAAAAGAAATTATCTTGTCAGAGCTTTAGTTTCTGAGAGTAGCGTAAAACAAACACATGTACAAACATTAGCTTTATAAATTTGGATAATAATAATAATATAATAATAGCCTTTTATTTCTAAACATAGGGATATATTTGGATATCTATACTTAATATTATAAAGCTGTAGAGTTTTTTTTTGTTTTTTTTTGTTTGGTTGAACGCGCTAATCTCAAGAAGGACCGGTCTGATTTGAAAAATTCTTTTTGTGTTGTATAGTCTGTTTAACGAGGAAGGCTATATAACTTTACGCTATATAGGCTATATAACTTTACGCTACGATCAATAGGAGTGGAGCATCAACGCAAAAACGAGAGAAAAATATATCTTTTGATTTTCAGCCTTTGAATTGCGAGTGGAGCCGAGGGGAGGCTAGTTATACACAAATAAATAGATTTAATTTTTTTATTTCCTTTAATCTCATCAACACTTTAATTTACATTTACTTCGAATACAATTAATAAAACTCAATTTAAAACAAATATAAAAGGGTAAAAACCGATGTCGGCCATAAAAGTGGGTTAAAAGCACACCTCAAACTGAGGGAGGGCAAGTTAAGCGTAAAATTAAAACGTCACGAACATTACACCAAATCCGAACTTCTCGTATTTAGGCTGGAAAGTGAGTAATTTTATTCCAATAATTGATTTATTCGATCTTAACTTATTTATTGTTTATAACAATATACTATTTAATTTGTACAATAATACTAGTTACTGTATAACTTTGCTTAGCAGTATGATATAACCGAAATGTTATTTTATTTAGCCTTTTATAAAGTCCCACTGCTAGTGTCCACCATAGTCCACCACGTTTGCTTAGTGCGTGTTGGTGGACTTCACAAAACTTGCTAGATTTTTCTCAGACATGCAGGTTTCCTCACGATGTTTTCCTTCACCGTAAGACAAGTGGTAATCATGATAGAAAATCTATTATATATTGAAAATTTCCATTGCACAAATTGACTTGTACTCTAAATCTAATTAGGTTAGTTCATTTGAATTGCAGAAAATCTTTTCGAATACCATTTTATATATTGGACTACATTTCGCTGGCTTGCTTCGAAAGGCTAATGGAAACATTAGTTATATTTGCGCTGTTGCCAAGAAGTTGTATTAAAAGAAATATTTCTCAGCCAAGCAAAGAAAGTCATATTTAGCGACTGCTAATGCAACTTAATAAACCAACTAGGCAGAACTAGTAAAAATTCTTTATATATACCTAATTCATAGGAAAGCTTATTACTAGAAAAATATCATTCTAAGTGCGTAAATCAATGACATGGCTAATGAAGTTTTCGATGCAACGCAATCTTTGCAATTATAAAGCAGCAACTCACGATTGAAAGAATTTTTTTTCAGCTTATCGCCGTCCACTGCTTGACGAAAGCCCCAAAGAGAGCCAAACTCCCCGATCTTGGGCAGCCTGCATTCACCCCGTACAAAAATAAAATCCCATAAAAATAAAATTATTAATCTAAAAATGTAGGAACGATGATGTTTTCTCAAGTCAAAAAATTTCTATGATGAAATAATAGTGATAAAACAAAATAGTAAAAATTTAAAATGTAAGAAAACAGGCATATTACTGAAAACAACATAAATACTTAAAACATAGAATTTTTATTTGAACATGAACTTTTTCTCATTTTACCCACTTTTTTATATTTCATATTAAAATAGAACACAGAAGACGAACACTTTGACGACACGCGTGGCGTAGTTTGTAGTGACCCTACTTGCTGCGCCAGCGGTCGCGGGTTCGAGTCCCGCTGGTTTGTTTGTTGAGCACGAATGTTTGTACTCCAGTCATGGATGTTTATATTTATAATATATATAATATGTATTTAAACTTATATATATGTAGTATATCAACCATCTAGTATCCATAACACAAGGCTCGTACCTTACCGTGGAACTAGATAGTGCTGTGTGTAAATGTCCCAACATATTTATATTTAAATATTTAGAAGAATGTGAGTTCTTACAAAATAACTCTATTTGGAGTGACTCGCTGAGCGGCTGTGCTAAGTATGGCCGCAATGAGTAACCGTTATTCGAAAAGGAAATGCTGGCAGCCTTTTAGGAACATTTCCTTTTAGTGTCGTTTCGTCGTTATATTTATGTTCTCTTTTCTTTATATATAGCAGCAGGCGGCTCCGGTCTTTGGTAGATACAATGAAAAAGCTATATACATTAGTCTAGTATATAGTATAGTAGTAGTATCATGTTGAGTTAGTGGTGACACTAGTTTCTGCGTCTGCGGTCGCGGGTTCGAGTCCCGCTGGCGGCATTCATTTGTTGAGCACGAATGTTTGTACTCGTCATGGGTGTTTATATTTATAACTAGCGACTCGCCCTCGCTTCGCTCGGGCTCTTCCCTAGATTTAGCACAGGCAAAGCCGCGGGATCCGCTAGTTATGCATATAAACCTTCCTCTTGAATCACTCTTTCTGTTAAAAAAAACCGCATCAAAATCCGTTGCGTAGTTTTAAAGATTTAAGCATACATAGGGATATAGGGACAGAGAAAGCGACTTTGTTTTATACTATGTAGTGATATGTATGTATTTAAAGCTATATATGTGTATTGTGTAGTATATTAACTATCTGGTATCCGTAACACATGCCTCGTAGCTTACCACGGAACTAGATGGTGCTGTGTGTAATAATGTATCAACATATTTATTTATTTAGGATATTATATTTCTATACATATAAAAAAATAACTGAGATGATTAGTACATTGATTCTTTTTAAAAATATTATTTTAAGTTTACAGGTGCATTATTTTAGATGAGGAGAACTATTTCGTCAGAGCTTGTTGCTTAATTAAAAGGCTGGAACTTGTTCCTGCTTCCGCCTGCAAATCTGTAAAGAAAAGAAAATACAGTCACTGTAATTGATATTATTTTATTCATGTCAAATATTGTAATAGAGTATTTTTTCACAAAAATAAAGTTCCCCGTCGTACAAGGAAATATACGTATCTAATGAAATGAAAACTTGATAGTTGATTTAACGGAATGTCGAACGAAAATACTGTTATCATTCTGTAATATACCAAATCAAAATATATTCGATAAGAGTCTATTTTCCAATAACATAATATATCATTGATATTTTTTCTCCAAAATTATATTACTTGGCAAAATTGAATAGGAAATAATAATTTCAATATAAGCCATTGATGTAGGCTTCACAAACTACCGTTCTGTACAATAATAAGCGAAATAAAGCCTGAATCTGTTAACTGGTTCTTTTTTCATATTTTTTTATTCTCGTACATTTTGTGGGTGTTTAGTATAATATATTGTGTAATATTATGACTCTGTGGCTACTAAAAGCTTAGTCTTACCATGATCATGATTGCTGTAAAGTATCAAAAACGTTAGGAACCAAAAAATTGAAATAAATCCACGATAAAGACCAAAAAGATAAATATTCGCTAAAATTTAAAAGTATGAAACCTAAATTTAATTTTTAGTCTAATATGATTCTAAGTTTTACTGTATACTTTATAGGTATAATAGAGATATTGTGGCGCCTATAGTAAGTGTGACCACAGCTCTACCTAGACCATTTTTAAACGGTTTTATTTAGCTCACCCCGTTTGTTTTATTATTTATTATTTATTCTTGGGTCAAATTTAGTAATTCAAATTTCACCCTCTTCCTGTCAACCGATTAATCTGAAATTTTGTATACACTTTGGATTTTGGTGACAATACAATTATGTTTATTCATTATCATTATAAATTCAAGATGGCCGCCGCTACAAAATGGCGGATAATTTATGTTTTATTAATCCCATCAATATGGGTATCAAATGAAAGGGCTCAACAAGCAGAATACAATATACTATAAAAAATTGAAATCCAAGATGGCGGCCGCTACAAAATGACGGATAACGTAGGTTTTATCAATCCCATCAATATGGGTATCAAATAAAAGGGCTCAACAAGCATGATACAATCACTACATAGTATAAAACAAAGTCGCCTTTTCTGTCCCTATATCCCTATATCCCTATGTGCGCTTAAATCTTTAAAACTACGCAACGGATTTTGATGCGGTTTTTTTAATAGAGAGAGTGATTCAAGAGGAAGGTTTATATGCATAACTAGCAGATCCCGCGGCTTTATCTGTGCTAAATCTAGGGAAGAGCCCGAGCGAAGCGAGAGCGAGTCGTATACTATAAAAAATTGAAATCCAAGATGGCGGCCGCTACAAAATGGCGGATAACGTAGGTTTTATCAATCCCATCAATATGGGTATCAAATGAAAGGGCTCAACAAGCAGAATACAATATACTATAAAAAATTGAAATCCAAGATGGCGGCCGCTACAAAATGGCGGATAACGTAGGTTTTATCAATCCCATCAATATGGGTATCAAATGAAAGTGCTCAACCAGTAGAATACAATGTACTATATAAAATTAAAATCCAAGATGGCAGCCTCTACAAAATGGCGGATAACTTAGGTTTTATCAATCCCATCAACATGGGTATCAAATGAAAGGTCTCAACAAGTAGAATACAATTTACTATGCAAAATTGAAATTTAAGATGGCCGCCGCTACCAAATGGCTGATAACAATTTTTTATCAATCCCACCAATATGGGTATCAAATAAAAGGGCTTGTTAAGAAGAATACAGTGCACTATACAACCTCAATATTTAAGATGGGCGCAACCACTAAATGGCGTATAATAATAAGATTTAAATTTAGAAATTGAATCTGTAATTTTTAAGTATCTGATTAATCCAGCCTGAATCCACCACCCAAGTCAAGATTTTGTATCGTGTTGAGGACTGTGTGGCGTTAGGGTGGCTAAAAATGATACGTCGTTAGCGGTATACCACCCAAGTTAAGGTGAAAGGTTAAAACGCGCCGAGAACTGTATGGCATTAGGGTGGATAAAAATGATATGTCGTTAGCGTTTTTCCCTCAAGACTCAGGCGCATCTTGTTGTACATAGCCTTGCCCCTTTATTGGACCTCTGGGGGGGTCGACCGTTAAAATGTCCATTACTCGTGGGAACAAAATGGTAAAAAAAAATATAAATAAAAACTAAAAACTAGAAAATAAAAATAGGTAAAAAAACTTTTTAAGTTAAACGGTTTTATGTTAAACATACATTGCAATGTTTAAGATAAATGTACTAAAAACCAAAAAATAATAAAATAGATACAGTCGTGGGAATTATAAACATATGCATAGACTAGACTAAAATAAAACCGTGGGGCACGTCAATAGATATAGGCCAACTGCCTAACGACGAATTAAACGATTCTTCTATCGCACATTAAGTCGATAATTTGTAGACAATTGACGTGCCCCACGGTTTTATTTTAGTCTAGTCTATGCATATGTTTATAATTCCCACGACTGTATCTATTTTATTATTTTTTGGTTTTTAGTACATTTATCTTAAACATTGCAATGTATGTTTAACATAAAACCGTTTAACTTAAAAAGTTTTTTTACCTATTTTTTTGTACCTATGCATTTCTGGATTTTTTTTCTTTCGTCCTCTTTGGATCCTTTTTTACGTAGTTAGGTAATAATAATTCTTTGTATTTTAAAATTTTCTTGATACTGTTAACATATTGTCTAAATTTTATCAAAAAAATCAGTGTACCATTTTCACCTATATAGAAGTTTTCGTGTACTCATATAGATCGCTGACACCAGTACAACGGTAGATGAACTTTTATGAACAGCTTTTGGTCATCGAGGTAAAATAAAATATCGAGAATTTAGAGCTAAAATTTTTTCACCACCTATATGACGTAACTAACAACTAGAACCGGCTTCGTGGAATTTTTATTACAAATTTTTCCCATCCTTTACAACTTTGTGTAGGGGTTGAATTCGTAAAAAAGCCTGTAGTAATGTGGGAATCTAGCATGCCTGAATGGCTAGTAGCATTTCGCCTCTAGAATATAACCTAACTCTCTTCTCTCTCTCCTTAGTCTCTAATCTCTATTAATGTTTCCTTTTTTAAGTACAAAGGGACAATGCTTTAATAAGATCGGCGAAAATTAAAGCAAAGTCAATTAATGAATTTATTTGGTATTGATAGTATTTTTATCAAATTTTATTAGGTGCTAGCATATCTCGCGGTTTCGTACGCGTTCTAAAGACCGGAAACCAAATTATATACCTGAGTATTATATCTGAGTCACGCGTAATGGTACCTCGCAAAACTAACGCACGTTCTTCCCGTTTTTGCAACACTTTTCATTCCACAACCATTGGTTGTAGCGTAATTTAATATAGCCTATAGCCTTTCTAGATAAACGGACTATCTATCACAAAAAGAATTTTTCAATTCAGACCAGTAGTTCCTGAGATTAGCGCGTTCAACCAAACAAACAAACAAACAAAGAAACAAACTCTTTAGCTTTATAATACTAGTATAGATATTTAACTTCTCCATAACATAAATTTATATATTTTGAAAGTATGCTTTTATAAATTAATAGAATTAAAACCAATAAAAACACTTCGTGAAACAAACTAAAGTTTGACCAACCCGATCTTAGAACCTCTGAATGCAAGGACGCTCATGACAGCCACCGAGTTATGGACGACTAATTACAAAAATATCGTACGGTTGCTTATTTTCGCAATATTATATTTATTAGGAGAAAACTACACGAAAATTCTTACATTGCAACTTTAATCAAGTATATTTTTTTTAATTTAATTTAAATATTATATTGTAGAAATTGGGAAGTTAGATAGCAGTAAGTAATTTTATTTACATAATTAGTTTAATACTATGTAATATATTTCTATACAAATTATATTAATATGTATTTTTTATTGTTTACATTATTTGTACTTATATCTGAAGTATATTCATCACAAGCTTTTATTTAGACCTTTAATATAATAAACTGATAATGCCTTCTCAAAAAACTTTCTCTTCAAAACTTAACTTTTAAAACAGTTGTAATTCCTAAAGCTTATCATAAGAAATAAAATTATTTTCAACAAAATATGAGTCACAAGTTTGGTAAATTAACATGAAAAAGTAATAAAGGCAATACAGAATTAAATTGAATTCGCATCGGAATACGCGAACAAAATGAAACAAGGTCTCGGAGCGTTTGGCAAAGTTTTCACTCTCTTGCTGAAAGAAAGCGTCGAATAAATCTGTATTATAGGTATAATAACGTGACAGTTATATTTTAAAATGAATTATTTGTGTATGTATTAATTCAGACCTTTTTAACGTCCCACTGCTGGGCACGAGTCTCACTCAATACGAGGGGAATCAGGCTATAGTCCATCACGCTGGTCTAGTGCGTGTTAGCGGATTTCACATGTCTTACGAAAACTTGCTAGGTTATCTCACACATGCAGGTTACCTCACGATGTTTTCCTTCACCGTAAGACAAGTGGTAATCGTGTTAAAAATGATTTGCACATGCAAATATCAGAGCTGCGAGACCCGGATTTGAATTATTTTTTATTTTTCTTTTTAGTAATCACAGCAAATTTTAGATAGGTATTTGTGAGCACAAGGCAAAATGAGTTTAGCGTAAAACTAATTCGTCATACGAATTTAAAGTCTAACCGAACATCCCTCTGATAACTTAAAATAGAACAAAAATCTTTTTCTAGTACAAATACGTCGATGATGGATAATTCACGTAATGTATGTAAAAACTTCAGTTTTAAAAACTTTTTATTATTAACTTCTATATTTTGAACGCTTTTTATGTTATAGTTATACGCGTATTTGTTTGTGGGAAAATTTTCTATTTCTTTGGAGAGATACAACTGAGATCATTCTAATACAGAATATTTCATATGATTTAAACAATACCCGTGGCGTCTACTACATACAAACTGCAGTTTGCTACCAATTTTCAACACTTGTTAGGCTAATCTAAAGATTCTGTGAAAAAATCATAAAAATTGCCATTTTGGAATCCATATGGATTAAACAGAGACGCACATATGCGTAAAGTACCAAAAATCTTATTTAAAATACCATGGTTATTTTCAAATGCCATATTTAGTCGTATAAATATAAGCATGGCGATGAAATACAACTAGTCTCATAGCGCTCATTAGTGTTTCCTTCCTCTTGATGAATTGCCTCATCAACAAACGCGACTTACCTCAAGTCAGACTTTTATTAACTTTACTAAGTTAACGTCGTCTTTAAATGATTAAAGATTACACTTGCTTTAGTTCTTGCAACTTCTTTAATTGGAGTTTAATTGTAAAATAAATATTTGACGATACGCGTGGCGCAGTTTGTAGTGACCCTACTTGCTGCGCCAGCGGTCGCGGGTTCGAGTCCCGCTGGGGGCATACATTTGTTGAGCACGAATGTTTGTACTACAGTCATGGATGTTTATATTTATAATATGTATGTATTTAAACTTATATAGGTGTAGTATATCAACCATCTAGTATCCATAACACAAGACTCGTACCTTACCGTGGAACTAGATAGTGCTGTGTGTAAATGTCCCAAAATATTTATTTATTTATTTATTTACATATAAGCCAGGGTTTTCAAGCAGTTTATTTAATAAGGTGAGGAATTTTTGCCATATTACACATATACCGTAGACGAAATGTAAGTGAAGCGGGTTCAAATACCAGGCCTCGCATCTCTGATATTATAATGATGGGGGAATTATTCAACATGACAAGCACTTTCTAATACGGTGAAGGATAACTGAGAATCCTGTATACATAACACAAATTTACCTTCATAAGTGTACCATCTAAAGACATGTACTTACTATCTAAACATAAGTAGATATATTTGAAGTTCGGGACAAATACAAAAACTCTATTAAAATTTTATTCATAATGTATCTACTAACGACTCTCGACCCTCGCTTCGCTTTTTTTTCAAAATTTGAATTGTCTAATCAAAAGCCTAAAAATACAAATATAATAATTATTATTTTCAAGGTTCTAGCTTTGAACATACGAACTTTCAACCCCTTACAGACCTTTTTTTCCTTGAAAAATGTCCTTTCTCAGGCTCTAGACTATCTGTGTATCAAATTTAATTTAAATCGGTTCACTAGTTTTGGCGCGACTGACAAACAGATAGACAGACAGTGTTACTTCTGCATTTTATAATATGAGTAAGGATGATGATGTAGATATAGAATCTGACATTACAAAAATATATGACACTAAAAAAACATCTTAATTAACCTTTCTTTCCTTTTGAAAATGGGAAAACCATGACAACATACAAACTCCTTTTATTTGCCATATACGTACTACCTTACTAAACTTCCCATCTAAAGCCAACTGAAGGTCCATAGTATCAGAAGGCGCCAACCTGTCTTTGGGCAGTGTGGTAGACCACTGATTCCTCTTAGCATTAAAGAGGTGCTCTTGCACACCAAATAATGAACTGAATAGATCAGACAAGATGACATTCCTTAGTTTTGTATAAAGCATTTTATGATTTCAATATTTGAGTTACGCTTAATAAGTTAAGTAAATTATTAGTATTAGCATATATAATCATAACTTAGTACCTAACTAATAATGTCGGAACACACAGTTTTTACTTTCATAAAGTTAAACTCATATATCAACGTTGAAAAATCTCTTACAATAAATTCCGTTTTTTATGTTTAACTTAAAACAAAATTCGTGTAGAACAGACAGTTTCGTTTTGCTCAAGTTTTTAGGCAAAAATATACGAATTCCACTTTATTCGTAACCAGCATTTAGTGTTGAAGTGTTAAAATATTCTGTTTGAGGTATTTTGTCGTCGGATATTTCAACGTTTTAATCGAGTACGTGCATTGTTAATGTTATCGACAGTCGATAGTTCGACTCTCGGTTGGAGTAAAATTATAAGATAAATAGCCATCAACCGGCACTCCTGGACGCCATTAAAGGAAATAATTGAATTGAATAAATAAATATTTTCTATTAGACAGTGCCTCATGTATAAAACTCTGAGTAGCCTTTTCAGCGTGAAAGCGTGACACGCACGAACGCACGGACATACAAATTTTCTATCTCTGAAGATAATCACATCGGATCTAATTACATTAAGTAATAACCAAATACAAATAGAATTATTACAAACAAAGCAATAGACACAATAGCATCGTCCACCCTTATGCGAACCATCAAAAATAATAAGGGGTTATCATATCCATGTAATTTAAACGGTGGTTTTAGGACATTTGGTGTTCAAAAAGTAGCAACAATATTTTTAAGACTTTAAAATGTCCGTATTTATGCAAAAAGGAACCATCCAGCAAACGCGCACTTCTGAGATATTAAAGGATTTACAAAAACATGTGCAGCTCTTTTAGATGAAGTAAAATTACTATTTATTTAATTTAAATTTATTGATAAATAACTTATTTATGTATGTGTATTTAAATTTGCTCTGAATACTATTAAACTTTCTACATAATTAAGAAAATGTGCATGTGGTTCCTTTTTACATTTAGTAATTTATAGGATTTCTCATATACAAAAAAGAACCACAACCAAGGGATTTGCTAATATACTTAAATGAAACTATGTATTTATGGTCTAAGAGCCGGTGGAAGATCGACCTTCACCGACCTGATAACCAGATGAGACATATTTTTTATTAAATATAATTTATAAACAAATATGCCTATAATTACTTGCCTATCTGAAAGTGCTCATGGCTATTTTTAATTAAATTAACTTTTATCGATTTTTTTTTCATCACTTTCATTCTTTTGATAACCAAATGAATTTTATTTCACTGTTAGTTTTTAACACACAGAATATGCCTCAGTAAGCTAGCCTACTCATTTTTGTGTATAGCTACCAAAGCCGATGTGAACAGGTAAGTAAGTATAGGTGACTCCATCGTTCTGCTAACTTATCGAAAGTTATATCAAATTTTAGATTATTTTATTACAAAATCAGTCATATAGACTTGCCTGCAAAAAATCATACTTAAAGCACTGTTGCCCAGCTAAAAATAGCCATGAGCACTTTCAGATAGGCAAGTAATTATAGGCATATTTGTTTATAAATTATATACGATAAAAAATATGTCTCATCTGGTTATCAAATCGGTGAAGGTCGTTCTTCCACGGTCTCCTCTACTATTATATTATCGCAATAAAGCTTTAATTCACAAAAAAATATAAAACAATACATAAAGAGAGCGTTTAGTCGACGTTGCCATCAAATTGGATTTCGAAATCCACCGTGTCTAGAGCATCTACGTCGTCTTCTATTGCATCATCACAAATGAGACTATTATAAAAACTTTGTGCATCTTGTGGAATGAGATGTAGTATGGACTGAATATCGGCTAGTTTCGCTGGTGATACTGGCTTTCCTGATGGCCATAGAGGAACTAAATGTTCCGTCAAGATGACAGCTGGTCTGCCGCGAACAGGAGCTCTCCCTATATTTACTTCCACAGAACTACCAAGGAAATCTGTTTTAAAATAAATTGAGTTTGGTGAGTCCCTACATACTAGTGGTTCTACTGTTTTACAATATTTATTTACACATGATAGAATCGAATGCTTGTGGTTCCATTTAGCAAAAAAGATAAGCAATTAAATTATGAATAAACGTACATAAAATAATTACGCAGAACGATACCACAGAAACTTGGTTCCATTTGGTGTATTAAAAATAATTGTTAATAATAAAAAAATGTGTAATGTATAATGGTACTAAGTATGCGTGGATCTGTTTTGTATAAAATTACATAGTAGTAATATCGTTTATTTTTTTGAACAATCGAGTCCCGTTGGGCTGTGGTTCGGTTTTGCTTTATATGTAATGTTTGTTGGTGCTGTTGGTTCTATTCTGCTTTTAGTATACCTTGTTTCCAAGGGAAAAATCACGTGGTTCTTTTTTGTATAAGAATTTAGACCACTTTTAAATAAGTATTCTTCAAAAAAACTAAAAACCTAAATTTGTCGTGTGGTTCCATTTTGCGTAAATACGGACAAATAATCTTTCCTAAAACTTAGTTCTCACAGTATTTAGGTAACACATAAAAAGCTTATCACACGATCCAGTCTTAACCAGTATATATAAAGATGTCAATTTCAAGTCAAGAAAGAACCTCACTTTAGCGTACAATATGTTCCACTTGATAAAATCGAGGAAAAGCTTAAGAGAAAACTATCTCTAATTTCTACCTTTTTCATAGAAAATTCTTATTATATAGTATAAATGTGTGGGTTTGTGTTATTTATAAACTTGAATGTATGAGTGAATGTATTGATTCCTTTCGCCATTGAGATTGGGTTATCTATTTTGAATTGGTAGGTATATTTCAATTTCATAAAGTTCTTTGTCCTTCTCTCACTTATGGCAATTAACCATTAACTATCCTCGTCTTTAATTGGCACATTTTCTATTCTTAAGCATTGTGTAGGATATTTATGTGTAATACGTTTTATGTTAAAATCTTAGATTCATTTGGTAAAAATCATAGTAGAATCTGTACGTAAGAATTTAATGTTAGGAACTCTTAAAATATTTATTATTAACAATATAGTAGTCGAATCTATAGTTTTTAATAATTTTGTCTGTCTGACTGTCTATGACCCCATCACGTCAAAACCAATGGTCAGATTTCGATGTGTCGCTTTGTACGATGAGTCGCTATATAAAGTACTAGCTTACCCGTGCCCACTTCGTTGGGCATAAGGTTAATAATTCTTTTTTAGTACAGAGTGTTTAAATAATTTAAATTATTTTATTAATATGTATTAAAAATTAAATTATCTATACTAATATTAAAAAAAACTACTTTTTGTAACTTAAATATAAAAGTTAGACATATGCTGTCGTTGACTTTTTTGTAGGCATTTTCAAGCTCCACATCTTTTCTCTAGAACTCAAAAATATATCTTTCATAGTTAAGGCAGCGTTCGTAAGAAACGCTTTCATTCGACTGTTTTTTCTCCGATTCACTTTGCAATACGGACTACCATGTAAAAGCCTTTTTATTTTTCGGTTTTTTATATAGCCTATGACACTCAGCAATAATGTGGCTTTCTATTGGTGAAAGAATTTTTAAAATCGCTTCAGTAGATCCCGAGATTACCCCTTACAATTTAACAAACAAACACACTTTACTTCTTTATAATATTAGTAAGTATAACTATAGATAAACTGTGTGTATAAAATGAGTTTAATTAAAGCAGCTTTGACTAAAAATGAAACTATCTTTTCGGATTTTGTCGCGGATTTATTATGATTTTTGGTTCCCGACGTTTCGAATGCTTTACAGCAATCATGGTCACGGGAGACACTAAGGTATTAGACGTCGGGGTTATATACTTGTTACAGACAGTTCATACCCACAATTTACAAAAACTTTCAAGATGGCATCAAAGTACCTTAAAATTACACATTTTAATTCTAAACATTTAAAAAAAAACATTTAAAGCTTTGATTAAATTAAATGAAAATTTACGAATAAATAAACAATAAAAGTTTAACATTTTATGCCAAATAAAACGTGTTAAAATGAGACGCCGCACCCTTAAATGGGTAAAAAGTATTTAACTAAAACAATGTAAATAATTTTAACTTTGATCCCGCTTATTTTAATAACCGGAAACGTTATGGAATGGAGAACTTCTGTAAATTGGATTTAAATATAAATTCAGTAACAATGTTTTCAATCATACTTTATTATTGATTTCTCCTATCCTCGCTCTACCCGATCCGGTACCCGAATAGGGACGCCTTTGGGTTATTTTGTATTCATTATATTTTGTTATTCATATATATTTTGTAATACATAAAAAAGCGAGGGTCCCTAACTCACTCCAGTGAGTCAGTGAGTGAGCAGTCACGAAATATCGAAAATCGCTTGAAGTATAAAAAGAAATTTGGCAGGGAGGTAAGTAGGTATATAGTTAGTAGAAGTCCGCTAAGAACGTATTTTGGGACAGGGCCGGATTTAGGAAGGCTATCGCAAGTTAGTAGGGTAAACATACCGGTTTACCGACCACTACCCCTTTTCGACCACTTCGCATGTTATTTTAAATAATAGACAGTGTTATAGACCGATCTTTTCTAATTTCGCGTCATTCGATCCGGGCGAACTTCACAGTTTATATTTTAACGGCATGACCTCGAAGTTTTCAAATTGAGCACTCAGTCGCTCTTTCAAAATTTGGTGTATGAACGCGTGTAAAATTTAGCGAAAAAAATAGTAGGTGGATTGATTTTCAAAGGTAAGTTTTTAAGTGTTACTCTTACTTTATTGGTCATTGATTTGGTTTGTGTGTATTAGGCATGTTTAATTTCAATATTCAAGTGCCTAAACTCATCAAACTTTTTATAATTTATGATATTTTTGGTGGTCGGACAATACGTTAACGATTAATTACAAAATCTACTTTCCGACCGGGTGGTCGCAAAACCGGTTTATTCGCGTCGTTTTTCTTTGCCTTTATTGCGGAAACCTTAAATTCACCAACATACATTGCACTATATTTGTGAACAGCTAGAGTTTTGTGAATTTACAACTAGATTACGACCGCCTGTATACCTTATATTTTCAAAGATATGGCCTTCCAAAATAGCGAATATTTAACGGCCGATGACCAGTAAAAACAAAACCTGTCCCCGACCGTTTGAAAACTCCCTTATAAGCTTACTAATATTATAAAAGTGAAAGTTAAGATGTATGTTTGAATGTTTGTTACTCAAGCACAAAATTTGGTACAGAGATAGAGTATACTCTGGAATAGCACATGCTAATTTTTATCCCGGAAAAATATATAGTTCCCTTGGGATATATCTGTTTTTATTTTGTAAAGGCGAACTTATTCAAGCTTGTAAATAAGCTTAATTGTTTTAATGATAATGGATACATTTTGGTTGCTGTGCTTGGTGTTAGAATTGTGCTTGTTTTTTTATCAGATGGCACCTATCAGTAAAGAAAAAAAAATTAAGAGCCCCTAAACTTTCCTTTGAATTTAAATTTAGGGGGACCCCTAACAAGCGTACGAAAACGCTAGGGCGAAAATTTCACATTTCGCACAGCTCTATTAAGATTCCATAGTTTTTCTTATATATCTCTTATCGACATCTCAATATCACCATTTAGTGACATTCAATTATCACAAGTCTTAGGTTGGCAACAATACTATGAAAAAAGAGATATAGCAAAAGAGGACAAAGAAAACTTAATTAAGAAAAGAAAGCTCGAAAGAGCTAAAGAGAAAAGAACAACTATTTCACCACCACCAACCATCAAAGAAGAGAATTAAAAAAAAGAGTAGAAGAAACTCCAGCCCATGTTAAATGTGGTTCTTGTGATCTTGACCTTAATACTGTTACTTAATTTTATTTTTAAGTCGTAAAAGAGAGTAAAAATATACAGCTTTTGTGAATTTATTAATTGTATTATTATCATACTATTATAAACCTTACAGGCTATTACACAAGAGTCGTTTTGCTACCGTAAAATAGGTGGCCGATAACCAGTGCACTAGTGGACGATAACTGAGTGAAAAGGCCGATAACCGGTATATTTGCTATTTTTACGAATATATATTTTTATTAAATTATGTATCACTGATACATCTATAGGCGCTAGGTTTAATGAAACTAGACTATTGTAGGATGAAATGATATTTTTTTGAAAAATCTTGGAGTACAACATTATGATAAAAATCAACTCCGAAGTCAACAAGTCGCTTAAACGGTCGATAACCGGTATGTTTACCCTATGATACTTCTTCATTTTTGTGATACAAACTTTAAATTTGGCAGTGAGCCTGGGGACGAACACGACCGAGGGTGAGTAATAATATATGCACGGTTTTTTTTGCGCAAAGAAGACTTTATGTTTGATTTTGTGAACTACACATAATAAATATCTCAGGCATATTCTTCCGAGTTATATCTTCCATATTCTTATAAATATCATACTATTTAAATTCGTTTTATCATTTTATCAAAAATGCGGGTTCTAAATATTTTTTTCAAAACTTATTTAAAGACCCTTAACAATTTCTTATAAAATTATTCTATAGTAAATGAATTCCAATTATTCCTTCATTTAAATTTTACGCTCCATCAATCTAAACCTAAATGGTAATTTCTTTTGCCACTTAAGGTACCTCCTCATTTGCAACCGATTTGAGACATTTCAAAATAAATAATATTTCTTCGAATTTAAGCTATACATATAATATTATTACGCTATTACCAATAGGAGCAGAGTATTAGTGAAAAAGTTGCAAAACGGGATAAATTATTCTTTAGAGCTTCCGTTGCGTGCGCTGCGTAAACGGTTAATTTTGCGCAACAATCTTGTATAACGGAAATGATCCTTTTTAAAAGTTAAAAAAAAACAAAAGTAAAAGAAAAAAACGTATATATAATCTTTTTTATATGTAAAATATATTGAACTTAGTGTCTGGTCTTTAAAACACGGGCGAAGCCGCAGGAAATGCTGGTTGTGAATCATATTTTTAAATTTTACGTGACATTGGCGAAGTACTTTGTGCTCGATTGGTTTTGCGAAATTTTTTAACTTAATTAAATAACTTAAGTTGTTTTTTTATAGTATAATATTTTTATTTAGTTAATTATGCGTTTATTTTTAGTTTTATGTTACTTTTTACGATGCTTTAATGAAGTTACATTACATGAAAAAAGATGGTCTCGGAAGAAACAAAGGCTTGTAACGTCTCACAACTCAGTTCAGACGCAAACAGCATCCACGAACATAAACAGCATTCTTCATAATAAATTATTTTCTAGACTCTTTGAATCTATTTGTTAGAATATACAATATATTTAATACATATTCTCACTACACAAGTGTAAGAAACCTCAATAAATGCCAGCGCCATTTATTCAAAACACAGATTATAACAAGATTTAGCTTTACAACATTTTTTCATTATGGCTTAGAATAATTGCGATAACATACGCAATACATTCTGCCAGTGTCACATATTGTAAGAAAGATACGAATGAAATTGAGTGGTAATAGCTTTACAACTAATTATTATCAAACACTTATTCTAATAATTTTATTTCTTTACTTAGTAGTTTACAATTTTAGAAAATATCCACCCATTTCAACTCCTTGCCGATCTATATCCAGTTTTTGTGCATTCATTTTTTTTATATTAATTTGAATATTCTTTATTTTTCTTACAATTTCCACAAATTTTACTGACAGTTTTACAAAATAACCGGTATAACAGTTACATTTTACATTAAAATAGCAAAATCTTAAGCAAGCATTATATAGTTGAGACTAAACCCAAAATACAGTTATATTCTATTAAAATGATATTTCATAACAGTTTAATCAAGCGCGAAAAGCATGTAAATGAGCGGTCATAACTCGCTTTGAGCTGAGCACTCGGAAAGAGTCGTTGAAAAACGACAGAGCTCTTACACCATGGATGTATAAAATATGGATAAGAATATTAAGTAAATATTATAAAATAATATAATGGTGTATGCAAAAACTAGCGACTTAGCATTGCTTTGCTCAGGTTCGTCCCTACATTTTAAGTAAGTATATCTTTCTTAGGGTCAAAAGTATCTTATAAATTATGTTGAATCTAATAAGAAAGTATAATAAGAATGAAAGCTATCATTTTACAAAATATATGCAATGTTAATAAAAAATACAATTCAAAAAATAACTTATTATTAATTAATGACGAAATACAAGTGCAGCGCCCCAACTCGAAATTAACCAGCAAGGTGCACTTGAGCTTGACACGTATTAAATTAAGCTGTTTTATTAATTTTTATTGTCAGTTAGGATCTTAATATAAATCTAGCATTGCATAGAAAAGAAATATATTTAAAATTTTGAGCGCCCACTAAACTCTGCTCTCTCTTCACTACTGCGTCTATGCATCCTTTGGACTACATACGATGCCTATTTAGTGCTAGTAGTATTAATTTTATACACAATACACATGTATAACAGAATTGTTTCTGAGTTGAATCTGTAAATTTTTTAACCGACTTCAAAAAAGGAGGAGGTTATATTATGTTCCACTGTATATATTTTTTTATGTATGTTCACCGCCATCTGTGGGCCAATTTCAAAAAGTTTTTTTTTGTTCGGTAGGATATAGTTCCGAGGGGATCCCATTGTCACCAAGACAGGATCTGATGATGGGATTCCAGGGAAATCGAGAACCACTCTCAAAATGTATATTTTGTCCTCTTTTCAACCCAATACCACATCCAGATATTTTCAAATCGTACGCCAGTTTTTAATAAACCAACATTATGCGCTCTCGCACGATATTTACAAAGATGTATTCGCATTCGTCGCTGAGATTACTAATTAAAATGTACATGAAATTTCTACTCCAAATACTTCTGACAAAATCTCAAAAGCCAAGAACACTTGCGTTAAGAATAAAACAAGAGTATGTTCTCGTCTATACAGTAAAGATTTTCTTCAGCATTTATATAAAAGCTATGAGTAATTATATACATCTCGTATATATATAATTATGTGCATAAAATGCATGTATGACATGAAATGAATTTTTGTATGAGCATAACATTAATTTAAAATGACATGTACGATAATTTTTTAACCGATTTCAAAAAGGAGGAGGTTCTCAAATTTTTTGCTATAGAAGAATTTCGTCATTTACGAACAGATTCCAGTAGTTCTTTTTTATATGAAAGAATATGCTATCCTATTTAAATTTCACAATGAAAATCCACCTCTAAATGTAGGAACAAGGGAATGATTAATTTTTTACCGACTGATTTTTCACAGTGTGATCCATTTTTTTAAAGTAGGTGTTATTTTTCTTTAAGATTCATAGTAATCGGCTTATGGATTGATGGGGTCTAACGCCATCTAGTGGCAGTAGCCAGTAGTAATTACTTAGAATGTTTTTTTAAATGCATCTATAAAAACAACAGAACTATAGTTTGTCCATTTTGTTAATGGTTTTTTGTCAGCCCGCCGACTGACAAGCTATAGTGATGTCAAAAGGACGTAATAATCGATTTCTCTTATTTTTTAAGTATAAAATAATATTTATTTTTATATTTATTAATGTGAAAATAAATATATTATCGTAAAAATCAAGTGTGGTGGAGAGAACTAAGAGAATCATAATGTGATTCGGGCCGTGACATTGCATATTTTGATAATTTATGCACACAAGAGTTAATAATTAATATTATAACTGAAGACTCCTCATCGGACAAATCTAATATAAATGATGATTCTGACGAATCATGTTAATAAAAGGAATTAAACTATTTTAGTTGTTTTATTTGTATCCCTTATACTAAGAAGAAAGTACAATCTTTAAAATTTTAATTTATTGATTTAAATCTTAAAATTTTTTTGTCTTCCTTATTAAATAACATTAAAATAACATTACACCTTATTTACATATTAGCATTGATTTCTATCGATTATTTGTAATCTGTGGCACAATCGTAGTAATCGTTATGTGTGGCACAGCAATAAGGGGGAGTTGCCCGTCCATGAAGTACAATATTAATGAGTATGACATTTTAACTTTAATGGCTAACCATTAAATACGAAACTTCGTGGGCGTGAGCTGTCAAAAAACCATTAACAAAATGGACAAAGTTTAATATTATTGTTTAATATAAAGCTTTTAAACTGTAACTCCTTTGTTAATATATTTTTTTCTGATGAGTATCCCACAAAACCATTCATTAAACAAATCGTGTCATAAATTTTGTCGCTATGGGCAATAAATATTCAATTTAACGTTACTAACGATGCTATTGAAATCGTGTTTAATATGAATCAGTTTGTATTCAGAAGAAATTCTTGTTATTAACTACAATAAATCATACGATTATTTTAATACCTACATAAAAAAAGAAGTTTTAACCGAATTTTTTTTATTTCGATGTACAATAAATTTTTTACTTTAATGTTAAAAATGTAACCGAATTTATTTTTGAAGTCGATCAAGTACATAAAAACTTCTTTCTACTTTATTTATACGTTATTTTACTGTAAAAGAAGCTCCTAATTCTTTTGGTAATAATACTCCATGATGGTATTAGTCCATGGAGAACTAAATCTAGTACATTATAAAAGTTTTCCGCACATTTGCCATCTTAGAACTGATACGACGAAGTAAGTGTACGTTTCAAGTTTTAAATATATTTTAGAAAAACTGTGTTTTTACGTTGCATCCGGAGCAGACAGTCAACGGTCTTGTAACAACTATGATGTTTAGAGCGGCCATGGAATAAGCGATTTTTAAAAATACAAACGTTTTCCCGCGGCTTCACTTTTATATATTAAATCTATGCTACTCTAAAGTATAAGCTATATAATCGCAAATTTTCATGAAAATCTATTTAGATTTTTCGATAAGAGTAAAACGCCGTCTACCAATTCATCAATGCATCTTTACATACTTTAAGTGTGTATGTACGTTTAAAATACTATCGACTTACCCTTGCTTCGCTTTAGGTTCGTCCCTAGTGAAGAACAAAGACAAATCTATCCGGTACATTATTTGGGGATAAAAAGTAACCTATGACGTATTATACCTATAATCTATCTACATTCAGCATTTTTAGCAAGTTTGAGTAAGAAACATTCATCTATCTGTCTTAAAAACTTACACATTTATAATATTTGAAGGCTAAGTTATAAGTAGGAAGTAAGATTAGCGGTATCAATCCTGATATAGAGCTCGTTTGGTTGGAAAATATCATCCAATATAAAGTAAAGCGGGTTACTATGTAGTATCAATAAAAATGATGTCTTATATATTTGAACTTATACTGTTTCGTGGCCCCAACCATTTTGCGATATACACGATGAGACATAACATACTAAAGTATACTAAGATGTGTTGTGTGTTATAACTATTAACATATTATCATAAAATAGGTAGGTACATTCAAAATGGACTTTTGAATTTTCTTGTATTTAAGTCCTTAGGAAATGAAAATGTTATTTACTATACTAAAAAGTATATAGAATTTTTTGGACGATTAATAAAATTTTGTCTTAGTTTAATCATAATATTTTATATATTTACTGTGAATCACGTTGGAAATGATTTGTACATGACAATATCAGAGGTGCTTTAACCGAGATATGAACCTACTTCACTCAGTTTACAATGCGAGCGCGTTACCACTAGGCTTCTTCACTTCTGCCTCGAAGAATCTTATATACTACATATGATGCCTATTTAGTGCTATTAATTATATGTACAATACACATGTATAATAGAGTTGTTTCTGAGACGAATCTGTACATTTTTTAACCGACTTCAAAAAAGGAGGAGGTTATATGTTCCGTTGTATGTATTTTTTTTTATAGATGTTCACCGATTTTTCCGCCTTCTGTGGGCCGATTTCAAAAATTTTTCTTTTGTAAGTCAGTCAGTCAGTCTCCAAGTCAGGATCTGATGATGGGATCCCAGGGAAATCGAAGGCAACTCTCAAAATTTACAGGCACCTATTATGTTTTTGATATATTTTCTAAAACCGATAAAGCTTTTACGTATGAAAATCATCATCTCATGTCGATGAGCTGATGATGAAAGGTAAAATTCCTCAACAGTTGTTTTTTATGTGTTTTCATCGATTTCTCCGTGAATTGTGGGCCGATTTTTAAAATTTTTTATTCAGTAGGGTATACATTTAAGATGTTCTCATTGTCACCAAGGCAGCATCTGATGATGGGATCCTAGAGAAATCGAGGGCAACCCTTAAATTTTATCGGCACTGATTACCTGTTTCATATATTTTCTAAAGCTGTTCAAGAATTTGTGATGATGTAAGGTATATCTCCTCAACGGTTAGGAGTTGAAAGAAAATTCTTTTAATATTATACGTACTTATAAACTGATAGCCGTATTCCTTCAGGATATTAGGTGGATTGATAATAGAAGGTAAATCTTATTAACGTCTACGAGTTACGTGGAAAAATAGACGTGGAAAAATCTCGATTGACTATTGTCGTTCATTTCAAAAAACTTATTGGAGCAGTAGTTTAGTTAGCCTTCCAATATTATATTTAAACATAATATCTAATTTCCACAAAAAAATAAAAAATAAATTATTTTTTAACAAAAATGAAAACCGACTTCAAAACGTTACAAAAGTGAAGTCGGTTTTCATTTTTGTTAATTAAAGTAGTCATTGTATCAATACAGATGATGAGTCTATTGATTTTAGAATTTTTATCTGTCTGTCTTTTTGTTTTTTTTTGATATTATTACGCACAGCGCCACCTAATTCCGTGGAATGCTACGAAGCTTGTGTTACGGATATCAGATAGTTGATATACTACATATATAAGTTTAAATACATATATATTATAAATATAAACACCTATGACTGGAGCACAAACATCTGAGTTTAACAAATGAATGCAGCGGAACTCGAACCCGCGACCGCTGGCGCAAGAAAGTAGGGTCACTACAAACTGCGCCAAACGTGTTGTCACACACGGAACGCATTACAACATAACTACTGGACATATTTTTATGAAGTTTGGTATGATGAGAGCTGGTTATCCGGGTCAATATATATAATACTTTTTACTATGACAAAACATTCCATCTCTGAGAAATCTATAACATTAACCGTCACCATTATACATTTTTTTAACATAATGTACCTTAGAAACCTTATACGTATGCTGAACTGTTCAAAGCATACATACCGTACTTAAATCACAACCCTTGTATAATTTAAATACACAGTTGTTACATAAATTAATTTCAAGTTTTATATTACGTTTAATTAGCACAGTTATACTTTACATTATTACCGAAAATGGCCTCCAAGACTCAAGAGTATCGTATTTTATTCAGATTCAGTTGAGCAGAACAGCGTTATAATGTTTAATTTTGATTTAAGTAAATTTAATTTTAATTTACCATTTTATATGGATTCGTAAGTCTTCGTTAATAATATGTAACTAATCGCAGAAATACTGTCTGTAACTTTTTACCTGACTGGATAAAGGATGGTTATGTGTTTCACCTGTATGTATGTCTAATTCAATTTTCTCTTGTAAAAATATTATATTTTATATTATTAGTATTGGAATAAAGTGATAAATTGAGTGATTGCCGAGATGAAGATGCTGAGGTGGATGTGCGGCGTTACCAGGCTCGACAAAATCTGCAACGAGTACGTGCGAGGAAGCTTGGGAGTGCGCGACATCGCTGACAAGATGCAGGAAAGTAGGCTGCGATGGTATGGGCACGTGAAGAGGAGGCCACCTCACTACGTAGGGAACTTGGCACTACAACTTTCCATCCCAGGTCGAAGATCCAGGGGCAGACCCAAATCACGATGGAAAGATGTAGTGGTAAAGGACATGAGAGAGTGCGAAGTCTCCGAAAACGAAGTCGAGGATAGAGCGAAGTGGAGGCGTAAGACAAGAAAGGCTGACCCCATCACCATGTGGGACACATAGCCAGGAAGAGAGAGAGGAATAAAGTGATAAACAATAAAAAGAATAGTATTTTTAAGAGATCATGCTCGGTATCAGTTCTTATAAATATTCCATTGGATTGACCTAAAAGTAGATTTTGTACAAAAGTATTGTTCAAAGCATGGGGTGTTTTGGGGTTAATGTTTAACTGACTTCAAAAGATAAGGTACACAATCAGTTTGATTTTGGGATTGTATATATAAAATATCCTAAAAAGTTATACTTAAATAAAGTAAGCTGTTCAAATTATTTACAAAAACCTACATATTTATTGTTAAAAGTATATCGAATATTTTTCATACATCAAATAATATCATCTGCAAGTATGCTACAACTTTAAAGCTATTTCTATCGACAATCTATTTTACAACAAAATTGAAAAACTGCAGCTTCACCTCCTTACCGCTACTTCAATTTGAATTTAAAGTAGGATCATCATTTTTAAGACGAATAATCGCTAAGGTCGATCACAGTTAATAATAAAATGTATTTTTTTTGTTTCTTATATTAACACTAGTGGCTGGCCCTCACTTCGCTTAGGTTCGTCCCTAGAAGATCCCTGCTAAATTTAAAGTTTGTAAAATCTTCTCTCGAAAGATTTCAGATTAGACCTCCTTAATTCGGCCCTGTAGCAAAATCTCTTCTAAGCGGACGTCAACTAATAATAAACTACCAAATTTCATCTTTATACGTCAAGCAGTTTTAGATATTTCGTGATGATCTTTCGTTTTTATATTAAGTTGGGACAAATTACACGATTAAAAATAGAATAATACTTTCTTAGGTTTACGCGAATGTTTGACATTATAAATGAAACTATCTTTTCGGATTTTGTCGCGGATTTATTATGATTTTTGGTTCCCGACGTTTCGAATGCTTTACAGCAATCATGGTCACGGGAGAGACTGATAGTTAAGATCAGATAAGTATTTTCGGATTTCTTCCCGGACCAAATCATTTTCCTAATAAGTTTCATTCATGTTATTGTAGACTAATAAAGTTATAATAATAAGTATGTATATTTTATGCATTGTTTCACTTGAAAGCTCTAGTATAACCCATATTCTAATGATAAAGAGTTAAATTAGTGCTTAGAGCGATCTTTATAAATTAGATCGCTTTTCATCGATTTTATTTAAGTTTTATTTAAGTGTTATGGCCTAGTAGTATTTTACGTAGTTATTATCTATAGTAATATTATAAACAGGAAAGATTTGTATGTAAGTATGTTTGTAACGAATTGGCTCAAAAAGTACTTGACCGATTTTAAAAGCTCTTTCACCATTTGAATGCTACATTATCACTGATTAATATAGGCTATTTTAATTGCAAGAAAAATATAAGGATCCCTACTAAAACAAACAAACAATAATGTTACCCAAGGTGTAAAACAATGCCTATAAAATATCTTTCATCGCATGCGCTGCGAAAACTATTGATGATAGAACAAAAAAATGTTCCACAATATTAAATAACATATCAATATCTACGGGAAGTTATTTCTGCGAGGTATCATACCGCGTGACTTAGAAAGAATTTGGTTCCCGGTTTTACAATGCGTGCGAAGCCGCGGGAAACGTAGTAGTAAGTATAAAAATATTATCGTCGCTTGACTGTTACATGCCTGAAGCCAACTTAACTAGGATAAGTCCAAAGATTAATGTCTCTACATTTATCCGTTTTAGGAGAATTTTCCACCAACGCAAACTCAGCTCTGCCCTTATTTATCCTCGACCCTCTATTGATTCCTATATAACAATGATTTAACTCGCAATTAGGGCCAACGCTTTGTTCTTCATCTTATAAGATTATAACAAAATTATACTTTAAACATTTCATTGAATACTTGCAACTTGGCTTACACTTGAGTTTGTGTATTGTTTAGATTTGTTCGTTTATTTATAGTAGCCTCGCCTAGCTAAGGCTTTAAATACACTATAAAATATGTTGAAACATTATCACACTCAGCGCCATCTAGTGCCGTGGTAAGCTACGAAGGAAGCTTATGTTACGGATACCAGATAGTTAAAATACTACGTATAAAAATTTAAATACATACATATTATAAATATAAACACCCATGACTGGAGTACAAACATCCAAGTTTAACAATTGAATGTCCTCAGCGGGACTTGAACCCACGACTGCTGGTGCAAGAAAGTAGGGTCACTACAAACTGCGCCAATCGTGTCGTCGGATGGACGGACACTATGAAACATAAAAGGAGATTGCCCGCAGGCTTTTATCGTAAATATCTATACTTTAATTCGAAATTCAGCTAACTCCGTTTGATTACACGTTTCAGAGGGAAAAAAATGTTATGATTTTAACGTTATTAAAAATTTGGACAGCTTGAATTTAAAGATCATTTCAACCAAAAATTTTTAGATGCTGACCATCAGGATTTTGTTTTATAAACTATAACTAATTTTACTAACTATATTTCTGAAATTTTGTATGATGCTTCGAACAGTGTCTCATGAAAAATTTAAGTTTTAGACGCCATAAAAGTAAGGTTCTTGCGGATGTCATCGATCTACCCACAAAAATATTTAGTAAATGCAAAATCAATATAAATAAGCAGAAAACTAACTAGTTTTGTTAAGCTCAACTTAAAACTAATCTGTATTCAGCCCTTTTTGTCATCCCTGCTGTCACGGCCACGGGCCTCCCTTCAACAAAAGGCCATTATTATTTTCATATATCATGCCATAGTCCACCACGCTGGCCTAGTGCGTGTTGGCGGTTTTCACAACATGAAGTGTGTCATTGTCATGTCTTTCGAAAACTTGCTAGGTTTTCTCAGACATGCAGGTTTCCTCACGGTGTTTTACTTCACCGTAAGACAAGTGGTAATCATGATTGAAAAGATTCGCACTCGGTTATCCAAGCACACGCGTGTCCACTGGGCTACCACTGTCTTTTAAACTAGTCTATCTCTGTCAAAATTGAATCATGTGGCTACATCGTTAGTTTAACAGCTTTCAATAAGTGTATAAAATGCACAAAGATTTTTTAAATGAAACCTGATGCTGGTTAACACAAACAAAAGTTAAAGTTTTTAGCTTTATATATATTAAAAAAGTACAGTTCAATTACAAATGAAACTAATGAAATCTAAAAAAAATCTAGAAAAAGAAAGAAAATTGTAAGTAAATACGGTAAAAGAACAGTAGTCTTTAATTAATATAACACTCTCGTCCCTAAAGTTTATTTAGAATTTGTTGACACAACCTACATATGTTTTCTCAAGCGTATCCTTGAACTAATCCCGTACTCCTCAAGATTTCAAAGGTCTGAGAAAACTACGAGGCTAAATGTTTACATAGGACGTTCAAGTACTATAGCTGTTTGTGTCAGCTGGCAGCTAAATGTCATGAATTTGTTTGGTTTCGCAAAGATGATGAAGGTTTATGTATATAGGGTGTGTGATATAATTTATTTTAAGAGTAAGAAGACTGTTGTTAGTTGTGCATTAGTGCTGGTAGAAGAAACATTGTAAAATATGAGAAAAACAAGAATATATGAAATAAAAATGCTTAATTTTCAATAGGTATCCTATGTTACTAATTTTATTGTTATTATAAATTTGAAAGTTTCAGATGTTTTGATGTTTGGATGGATGTTCGTTGTTCAATAACGGCCCAGATGTGATGCGGCGGATATAGTTAAGTTTAGCATAGAGATTGATTAATTATAGTCTGGAATAACACATAGGCTTACTTTTTATCCCAGAAAATTGCATAGTTGCTATGAAATAGATTTGTTTTTGTCTATCACTAGGGACAAATCCGAGCGAAGCAAGGACGTGTTCATTACGGCGAGCGCACTCGTCACGGTCGCACGTCGCATTGTATTACTCCCACCGTTCACTGCGTTCTTAGAATAGTGATGGGACATGTCGACATAAAGTTGTCGATAAAAGTTAAGATATGGAGCGATTTTTAACGCGTTCCAATTCTGTGGGCAAACGTCCGCTTGAAGGACCCGTTGATACCAGCGTATGGAAAGTGCCAAAACATTCTGCACGTCCAGCGGAGCAACGCACACCTGACCCAATCAAGACCTCCAATAGGTTTCAGCAACTATCAGGTGAGAGATCTAATGTTGACGCTTCCATCAAGTTTCGCGAGGCTATTGCCCCCAAGAAGACAAGTCGAATTCCTCCAATTATCCTGGAGATAAAATCCACATGGACACATGAATCTGTGAAGGCCACCATTACAACTTTTACTAAGAGCTTCCACCTACAATATCGTGGTAATAACAGATTAGCTATTCTGTGCCACAATCCAGAAAGCCATCAAGTGGTTAAAGAAGGGCTCAAATCACGTGACATTCCATTTCACACTTTCTCACGTAAGGATGAAAAACTATACAAAGCTGTAATATTTGGGCTCCCAGAATACGTCGAAGACCTCATCCCAGATGAACTTCTCTCCCTGGGGTTTGCTGACGTCACTGTACGAAAAATGAAAGTACCTAGCGATAAACCTTCATACTGCCCACCATTTCTGGTTCAACTACCGCCAGGCACAGATTTTGTTAAATTTCGGCAAATCAAACTGCTTTGTAATACTGTAGTACAAATTCGGAAATACCGAAGTAACAATCGGTACGGCACCCAATGCTTTCGATGCCAAGGCTTCGGTCACTCCTCTCGAAATTGCAATCGAAACCACCACGCTGCGTCAAATGTACTGAGCTGCATCGCACCGAAGACTGTCCGAAGAAATCGCGAGATGAACCAGCCAAATGCTGCAATTGTGGTGAGGACCACCCTGCAAACTACAGGCAATGCAGAGAGCGCGAAAAATATCTTGGAATCCTAAGGGAACGTCAAGAACAGCATAGAGCTGCCAAAACTACCAAAATATTAAAATCCAATTTAGTTGATGATCGGCCCTGGAATACCGTTGCTGCAGCCAACAAAACAAACTCGGATTATTCAGAAGCACCGAAAACTGCAAAATCAACCGCTCATGACCAGACAACTAAAGATATGCTAGAAATCCTTATGACTATAAAGAACATCAAAAGTCAATTTGTAAACTGTCACAGTATGATGGATAAAGTTATTCTCATTCTCACGCATCTTGGTCAATATGTCTAATTCTAATAACATAAATATACTATATTGGAATGCAGACGGCGTTCGTCTTAAAATTACTGAACTCCTGAATCTGGTAAGCGAGCTTTCCATTGACATAATTGCTTTGTCTGAAACTAAACTATCTCCCCAAACTAAATTAGATACTCCTGGATATTCTTGTTACAGACAAGACAAAATAGTTGATGATTATGGACAAGGTGTTGCGATACTTATTAAATCTGACATCCCACACAGTCCTCTCATATTGCCTTCAACCAAAAACTTAGAATGCGTAGGTATAGAAATTTCCATCTCTGGTCGAAATACTGCTCTTGTTTCGGCCTACCAGTCCCCAAACTTACCCCTGGTCTTAAATGATCTAGACTTGATCATAAATAGCAACAAGCGACTTCTACTAATGGGAGACCTTAATTCAAAACACCCTTATTGGCACTGCGTGGCTGCAAATAGTCGTGGTGAGACCCTATTTGATGATATGTTGGCTAATGATTACGAAGTTCTTGCTCCAATCAACCCCACTCTTGTCCACTATAGTAGTACTAGTACACCATCTACACCTGATGTTGTCATTTCCAAAGATGTTAAATTTGTAACCGAGCTTCGTACCTTAACTCGGTTGTCCTCAAATCATTTACCGGTCACCTTTAACATTATTGGTAGTGTGTCCAGACAAGAACGAGTAATATTCAATCATCATAAGGCTGACTGGAATACTTATAGAACCTCTATAAATATGAATCTTTGTCTTACCACTGAAACTTTTGATAATGTTCACACTATTAACCAGTCTTTGGAACATCTCGTAAGCTTAATTATTCATGCACGTGATGTTGCCATTCCTAAATTAAGTGATGTTGGTAAAACTAAACTCCCTCGGCGTATACGTAATCATATTAAAATAAAAAACTCTCTTAAAAATTTAGCTCTTCAGGAACAAAGACAAAACTACAGAAAAGTCTTGTACTTAAAAGTTCGCAGTTTACAAAAGACCATTAAGCTTGAAATTCAAGCATTTAACGACAGTATTTGGAACAACAAATTATCTAAAGTCGATAACCCTACTTCTGATTTATGGCGCGTAGTTAGATCTGTTAACCGGCAGTCTTCTACTATTCCCCCACTCCAAATATCAAATACACAATCCACCTCCTCAGTCGTTGAAAATTGTGAAGTGCTATCAGAAGCTTTCTTGCAGAATATGAATTTAACAGCGCAATGGGTTAGTGACGATGATACAGAGTCTGCTGTAAATAACTCAATTAAATATCTTGATAATTATTCAACGACAGACTTTGTGCATCTAGTTAGACCTAAGGAAATTCGGAAACTTTTGAACAAATTAAAACCCAATAAAGCTCCTGGATACGATGAAATTGGAAACGTACTACTTAAAAACCTACCCCAAAAAATGTTGGTTCAAATTACTAAAATTTTCAATGGATGCTTACGACTTGGCTATTTTCCTACATCTCTCAAAAATGCCAAAGTCATTGCCATCAAGAAACCCGGAAAGGACCCAACCTTACCAATCAGCTATCGACCTATAAGTTTATTACCTAGTATTGGCAAGCTCCTCGAATCCGTAATTTTATCCCGTCTTTCTAAAACTATTCATCCATTACTTATTCCTGAACAATTTGGATTTAGAAGTTCCCATTCGACTACACAACAATTAGCCAGAGTGGCTGAGCACATAACGCACAATCTGAATCTAGGACTCTCTACGGGTATGGTACTTTTAGACATTGAAAAAGCCTTCGACACCGTCTGGCATCAAGGTCTCCTACACAAACTAATAGTTAGTAATGTTCCTCTTTCTTTGGTAAAACTTATACAGAGCTACCTGCAAAATCGCACCTTTTCTGTTTACATTGATAAAACCCATTCTGCACCAAAAATCATGCCAGCCGGCGTGCCGCAAGGCTCAATTCTTGGTCCTTTTCTATTTATCCTATATTTAAATGATATACCTAAACAACCTCACTGTCATCTCGCTATTTACGCAGACGACACCGCTACTTATACTAGTGATCTAGATGTGCATATAATTACAGGCAGGTTAAAACTATCATTAGAACTACTTAATAATTACTTCACCACATGGAAACTAAAACTAAATTCTACAAAAACTGAAGCTATTTTATTTACAACAAAACGTTCCCTCCCTAAAAATTTAGTTAAAATAAATAATTTCCATATTCCATGGCGTTTATCGGTCAAATATCTGGGACTTGTATTAGATAACAGATTAAACTGGAATAAAAATACAGATACACTAATATTAAAAAGTACAAAAGCCCTGAATTCGCTAAAACCTATTATGAATCGCAAATCGTCCCTCAGTCCATATACAAAACTTCGAATTTACTCGACTCTCGTGAGACCATGTCTAACCTACGCTGCACCTGCTTGGTGCAGCATATCTGATACTAACTATAAAAAACTGCAGGTTATCCAAAACAAGGCTTTAAAAATATCTTATAATACCCGTCTCCGTACAAACCTATATAAACTTCATAGGCATATAAAATTCCCATTACTAAAAGAATACATATTAAAATTAAGCCAAAAATTTTACTTATATAAAAATCCGCAAAATAAAAATTTATTAATCTCAAATATCGGCAAAAGCAGATTATGTACACTCCCATACTCGACAAAATATCGACACCGGTTACCGCATCACTATTTCCTCGAAGAATCATGACGTTAGCTCGCTTACCGGAGGATGCGGTCTTCGTTCGAGCCGCTTGATTTTTGTTATTCGTCTACCCACAATAGGTATTACAAAATAAAATATAGTAGCATTATGCTAAATTAACAATTACATATTCGATAACCTAAGTACATTATTGTACCAATTACTTTATGACAATGCAATGTAATATCTACCTATACCTATCAATTATAATGTGAGTTCATACGAAGACATGCACATTCTTTGTTTAGTTTGTCACAATTTTATTTGTTTGATATGCAAGAAATTCAACTGTGGTCTAATCAAGAAAATATATGTTTTAAAGACGTTGTTAGTCTAAATG